>JAAAKL020009386.1:0-15135 GCA_010016065.2 Carybdea cf. marsupialis auct. non (Linnaeus, 1758)
TGACGAATTGTACTCTGAGGAGTGTCAGACGAAAAAAGCTTTTTAGTACAAAATGAATTCGCTATTTCGTGCAGTTTAATAAATGATTAGTGGAATTATTAGGGGTAAGGTAATAGGATGTTACGATATATCACCTCAAACATTAACAATAACGATTTGTAGAAAAACTATTCATGTCAATCCCTTACGAAAAACCGTTTTCAAAACTTAGGAAACATTTAACAATTAAACTATCTTTGGTAGACGGTGCCATGAAAAAGTGTTTCACTTTATCTAGTTCGGAAAGTTGCATTTCAACCTCTCTCAAAACCTTGCTGACGGAAAATGTTTGCAAACAAAGACAAACATACAAATGTTACATGTTTCATCTTATATCAGAATGAAAAATCAGAAGCACACATCAGGTAGCCCTTCTATCCCTTATATAAAGAATGAAATAGTTCGAATTAAATGCTCCGAAATCAACGACTTTACTTTCTTACTTAATGATCCTCATCTTTCACTTTTAAAAGGTCCGAGGCTGCTGAAGATGGTTGGATTTTGCGGGATATTTTTAGCATTTTATTCTCTGCATCGCCATTTCATTGCATCTGTTTTCTAATTCTGTGTCAACTTCAACAAACAATTCATGATTTCAAGTTGAAAATTCTTTGTCCCTTGACTTTTATCCGAGGCCAAATCGTGCTGATTTTGCCCTTTCTGATTTTATACTATCTGCGGGCATTTTCGTCCTCCGGTTTGCAACCGTATAACTGTCATGTTTTCACATTTCTGAAGGTAGAGAAATAGCAAAACTACAGAAAGATACATTCCATGTTTTTACAATACCAGTTCAATCAGATATATCTCACAGATGTAGAATTGTAGTTGCTTAACGAGATTAGAAATCGTTAACAGTTCTTCTACTTCTATTTTTTTCCTTGCTTTCTTCGTTTAATCCTAAAACCTGACTTCTCAAAATTGATATTATATACCTCATAGCTTCTTGGGTTGAATCAGCTGTTACTTTCTTGTTCAAACGTCGAAAAGGAAAATCGCTCAACGTTTAAAACCGAGTACGAACAGCCTTGGGCTGTTGTATTTACTAGCATACAATAAAACCAATTCTTAATTTTCTTCCTGTCAAATAAATATTATATGAAACAATTAGTCCGAATTTTTTTTGTGTTTCAAAAGTTCCACCTTGTAGCTATTGAAATAGATAAAAGGTTCTCTGATAGCATCTTGCAACGAACATTGTTCAATTGTCGATCTTGTTAGCCATTTGATCTTTTAAAACTATCGTTTCAATATTAATTGCATATATTTCTGTAAATTCTCCTTTAAATTATTTATACGAGTTCGTTTATAGTGGGAAAGACTTGGCTAAGTCAGGATTGTTATAGTTGAATTAGAAGCTGTTAGATTTAATGAGGACAGAAACAACTACAGAAGCCCGACCTTAGGCTGAACTCACAAGTGATTACAAAATAATTGCACGTGTTGTCCTACGTCATAGTTGGTCTATCCAGGGCTTACAGTCTTCGCTTTGAAATAAATTAGCGTCAAGTTGCTTTGATATCATAATTCATATTAAAACTATTCCAAAATAGGGGCCATCCATTCATTTTCTTTCAGAGAGCATGTGTGTGTAACCAGTTACGTTCGCGTTTCTGCCGTCTTTGTAGCCATAGTAAACATTTTGAGGTTGGGTTCTGACGGGATTCCAACAAGAAGGCCTTTGAACCTCACATCACGTATTGTTTGTTGAAGTAGATACTTGCATTTTGCACAATCACTAATTTCTATAAATTTAAACTGTATCAACCTGAGAGCTCAACGGAATTAAAATACTTGTGATTTTACTTTAGAGGAAAATGGGCAGGAAATGGGTACATGCACTTCTACATAATTTAATATAAGCTAGCAGACAACTTTGGTCTTCAGAGCATATATGGAAGCTACATGAAAACAATGCATTTGTTTTGGTATTGTTAGGGTGCATTGTTTTACTTTAAAGGACAAGTAAATCCTCTACTTAATTTCAGCTTTGTTGAAAATTGGCTTGAGCGGGGCATGACCCTGAGACCATCAAAGGGCCTCCCAATAAGCAAGTAATAAATTCTTTTAGTTGAAACTTCAAGCACACCCATACTATTTAAAGCAACGAATCAATAAACCCTGGTTGGAAAAACATATTCTACAACTAGCCATTCAGTTTAAGATGGTCCTTGATGCTTTCGTTTAAAACCTTGAAAATGCCCATCGAGCTGGTCTCTGTTTTTCTCTTTTAAGAGTACGGTTTAATATAATGCTGCAAGATAGCAAGCATAAAACTTTCGTTAATGAAGAGCGCATATTTATAAAATCAAGAGAAGAAAAGAAGATAGTCTAAATTCGTAAGGTGGTCTGGGCATGACAATTACATAAAGTTTGTAGACAGTGATGCTGATTTTAACTTTGGAGGTTTGCTGTAGGAGTGACAGCAGCTACTGGTTTTTGGCTGCAAAGGTGCTTCGTATCATTTCGTTTAAAAACCTATCATTAGCTGAACGAGCCATTTCAGTCAATACGTAGAAACAACATCTCACTCTAAATTGTTTTATTGTTGTTCCGCCAAGCAACAGTGAATTGAAGTTTCACATTTAAACATATATTACAAACTTAAAAGCTGCTATGAAAATAATGAGGGAAATCTAAATGAAAGTAATAACAAACGCCCCGATGACCTGACGTCTACAGAAGGGCATTCATAACAGAAACATACACATGTCTGTATTAAAAACTGTTTTTTAACAAAGCTCAATATTCATCAGAGGTATTAAGTTCCTACTGAACATTTTAATTTCTTACCATCAGCAAATACAAAATGAAATGTAGGAAAATACACCTGTTCATAAGAGGATTGCTACAAACCTGAAAAAATTGAGTCGCTGCCAAAATTGCCTTAGAGAATCGTAAAAGAAAATATCTTTGTTTTCAACTTACGTACACAAACTACGTTCTCTTATCTCTCGGGATTTTGACTATAATGCAATATCTTTTAACTTCAATTATCCACTTGGAAAATAGAACTTTCTTTGGACTTAAAAGAGATTTCTAAGGCAACCTCTAATCTAACTAGACACCGATCAATAATTTATAAAACAAGAAAAAACGTCTCTAACAGCATTCCTTAAAAGGGATCTATAAAAAGGAAGGCTGTATTTGGATAACTTTTGTTGTATTTAGAAGACCAAACCACTTAGTGTTATGCCACGGTAACATCTGTTAAATGGGCAATGCGACTTTAGAAAGTTGAATACTGTACAAACATTGAATGTTACGTTGAGTAACTGATTCATTATGCTAACTTTTTGCCAGACACTGGTCACAACAACCGTATGGACGGCAGGTAGAAATTATAGGCGAAGAATATGAAGGAAATGAAAGGGTTGAAAAGTTTATCAAAATAAACCTGACTTGGCAAGGTTCTCTGTCTTTATTGCACCCATATTTTGATACTGATATTAATCAAATAAGAGTCGGCATTTTTAGCATTCATTGCTGACGTAAACCCCGGTAGGTGATCAGATCCGCCGCATTCTACCTCATGCGTCGCAACTTCAAAATTGGCAATTTACAAAGTAACTGTAGGTGCATCGGTGTATTGCTATTAAAATACTATCCCCAAGGTTTTGTACATCATCAGACGATTATATCAAAAGCAAGCAAGGAATTCGAAGATAATTGCAAAACGCATGGAATACCCATGATAATAAAGATGGTCACCAACTTGCCGTCAAAGTTAAACTGGATTAGCTATCAATCTATGTAGATAATTTTAAGGGGAAAAGAGCATTGCGGCTCCCTTTAAAACCAAACCGTAAACTAGCTGCTCCTTCTGCTTGTCGAGAGAATTTGCTAGCAAAGGCCATGGTACATGATTTAATGTCTCGTGTCAACAACAAAAGTTTGTGTTGTAGTGTTGTTGTGTTGTGGGGGGAGTTGAAGGTAAGGTGTAAGCCTTGAACCACCCGATCTCAAGGAGACCGAAAAGTTTGTAGAAGGATTCTTCGGCCTCAAATAAACCTCAAGTATGGGAAGGCTATAGTATCAATATCAGGAAGCCTGGTTGGTTAGTCCCTGTCATTAACTGTCAATTAAACTTTGATTTACGCGGGAGATGATAGCATGTAATGTGCTAAACACAAGTACTGCACTTCTCTTTTGAGAGGAGTAAACTGTTTAAGCTGGTGAGAAAGCTCATGAATCTTCAGGTGGACTTCATATAGCTTACACTTGTTTGTAAATTGAGAAGGTTACATTCGTTTCTTTAGCCGTCCATGATTTCTGTCGTGCATCCCTCTCTTTGTTCCTTGAGATCATTTCTCTTTTGTTATTTTTTCGTGATGGGGATTCGTTTCTTGCCCTTAGTGTCAAATGAATACAAGGTACTTGGCACCTCTGAAATTCTCCAAACTAGATTGTCCATGTTGTGAGAACCCAATGAAGCTCAGTCTATCGGTTTGAGAATAATATCTGAAATTTACAATTCTTTCGTCCGACTCAAGACACATGTCACCTCTAATGGTTTGCAACTATACAATACTATTGCCAACTTTCTACGGTTGCCTTGACAACCAGTTGTTCTCCGTTGATCACAGGAGAATCTTTATTTTCATGACAAGATACACAGATTTCAGAAACCTCAAACGGAAATTTAAGGTCTGAAAAAACCTCTTATTGTGGCTACATGCAATCCGTCTGAGTACCATGTATTCCATTAAGAAGAAAACACGTCGTGCGCAACAAGACACGTTTACATTTACAAAATTAGGCTAAGCAGTAGGCTGTTACTAAGTAACCAGTTAGCTACCAATAAAAACAGATATTTTTTGCTATCATGATTAATTTTAATGCTGCATGAAAAATACGTGTATCTTTAGCAACTGAGATAAGACGGATTACCTCGTAATCAAGTGGATAATGATTATGAAGTGGAGGTTAGAATATTTGGGTGGATTAATGCCTAGTTTAGGGCTTCAGGACCAGAATCAACTATTGGAAACTATTTAAAATAAAAAGTAAATTCCTGTTTATGCTAACAAGCATAGTTCCCAACTTTGTAGCACAATACCACATGATACTAGACACACTGACCTAAACATTAAGTCAACTAAAGGCATCAATCGTTCACACTCTTTTCATTAAACATGTAATTCTAGAATACCCGCCAGATGTATAACACATCTAACGAACATTTACATCAAAGAAGTTGCCACTTTTCCACAGAAAAAAGGCTATCTTCGAGGGTTATCAAATCCGTTCTTATGTGGTGTTACATTTTGAACACTTTTTCATTGCGAAAGCTCAGGTATGATCTTGATTGTAACAGACTCGAATTTTTTCTTCAAAACAAATTGCAAAAGGGAGGTATACTTCAAAGTTAAGAAGCTTAGAGATAAATGAATGATACATCAAATCTACTGGTTTAATCCGGTTTTAATGGTGGACTATATTTGCTTGTCAGTGATCAGTGAAAATGAAGCAAGATTCTCAATTGATGTACATATCTTACAAGAACTGCCACTTTAAGGTAGAAAAAATTTAAAATACTCATCCCTGTACAAAAAAATTGGATTACTCCTTAATTTGACAAATATTGTTTATTTCCATGAACCGATGATGGTTAGTTTTAGAGCACTAAAGCCCAGATATGAGAACTGCTCAATGGAGAATGTTTACAACTAGGAATTTCTTGAGATGATTGTTTATCCTTAGCAAAAACTTACGTTAAGTAAAGTAAAGTAAGTCATCTTTGCAGAAATAGAAAACATGTTCCTGGTAAGTTTGTAGAAAAAAGGAGAATGCAGCGGTAGTAGTAATTGTAGCAGTAGCTTGTGGTGTTTTTGTTTTTCTTGAAGGAGGAGGAGGAGTCATCCCGCTGTCAATCTTACGGACCTTTACTGTTGCTTTTAGTCTTATATCGAGCAGCGCTACGGGAACTGGTCAATCATCCAGTAGATTAACAGCCACATGTAGAGGACACAAAACTTGATTATTGATTATAAGAGCTTTTCTATGTGTATTTCGTCTAGTGTTTTCGTCAGACTGTTTTCTCTTTGGCTCAACAGACGCCATTTCTAAGAGCCTGCTTCCAGCCAACACGACAGCTTCAAGTGTTTGCAAGCTTCCTGTATCACTTTAAGTGGATTTAATGTAACTTTTGAATGCATCCGTGCACCACTGTACAGGATAGCCTACAGGGTATAGTCTTTATATAGTCAACACAGTGTAAGGGGAGATCTTCGGAGGATTTGGCGGTGTATTGATTACGTTTTTAACTTATAGATAGATTTCTGGTCAAAGTGGAGCTTAAGCAGACGAAGTAGTCAAGGGTTTGGAGTAACACGTTATAGATAGTGATCAATGGTGCAACAGGAGCATCTTGTCCCACTGGTTTGCATGGTTCATATTGTAAGAGCAAACGCCCTTCAAGCAAGACCTGAACGAATGTAGGAGGTCTCCTTCTGTAAACGAGGTTGCGGCTGCATCAACAACAAATATCTTCTTCCTTTAGTAGAGCGGGTCAGACCTTAGTCTTGGCCGTTAATCGGAATAACAACCACTTTCCTGTCTCTTTTGGTGTTTAGGTTTACTCCTTCATTAAAGTGAAAGATGAAGTAAAAGAGATCCTTTGCTTGTGCTCATTATCTCAACGAATCTCACTTTTCGCTGGCTAATGTTGTCATTTTTGCTCAGTTAAACAGGGTTTTGCTCGGTCGATAAAGCCAAAGAAGTAGGTATTACACTGCCTGTTCATGGCAGCCTTTTCAAGTCACAACCCACACAAGCAGTTGCCTACGTAAAATAGGAAACAAATACTCTCTTTTTACTTTTAGGTATTACACACCTTTTGGTACAAGCAAACGAATTTACGATAGAAATAATAACATGCGGTTTGATGCTTACACCTCCTCCTTTAATCCTTCTAGCCCGTTAGGCCTATCATCTAGTAACACACTTAACGTTTCCATGTTTTTGGACACGAAGAAAACCTAGAACTGCTAAAACTGGAACCTATTTTTTAGATACGCGGCTATGTAAGAATAGGAATTTATTCAACTATCACTTTCGTTAAAACATTTTGTTTTACTACCCAATCATCTATTAATCAAAAATTCTAAGATCATAGATTGAGAGATAACATAAGAAGTTCTTTGTAGTAGCGATAAAAAGTACTGACTTCGACACTCTGCTAGGAAGTAACTATTTTAAAAATATGTGCAGTGCCTGCTTGCTGTCTGTTCATGCCTAACGTATGTACCCTGTCCTGGGCAATCCATGTTTAGTAAGCTAGTTAAAATGTCGCGATTTTTTGTAGAAACAACAATGCAAGCTTATATTTGATTCTATCCCTGGATAGTTTATTACCTGTACTATTTTTATCTAGCCTCATCTACCATTTCCTGCGCAAAAAGATTGTCACACCACAACCACAAATACTTAATGCATTTCTCCATGTGAGGTATGTTTCTTGCAGCTCCATTGTCACGAACTGTAGAGGCTTAACTGTGCTTAAATCTACGGTCACCAACAGCTAAGCAGACTTAATAGAGCAAATAATAAAATACGAATGTATTATACTGTCAGAGTACTGTAATACCCATGTATGTATGTATGTTCCTTCTATTCCCAACGATGAGATTGTGCCATGTGTAAAGTGCTTCCAAATGTAATCGAGCAATGTAAGCAAAAACACTGGAATCAAGTCAAACTTTAGGACCTTCACACATTCTACTGTATCGAAAGACCAAGAAAATGTTTACTAAGAGGTGAAAAATATGTCCATTGCTTTGTGAACAGTGGGAGGAAAGACCTGGTGTAGCTTTTTAGCCCCATCCTTTATGATTCTTTAATTTAGGGTCCTAGATATTTTTCATATAACAATGACGTCTCTCCTTGCTTTGGACCACGTCACAAGTTCCCTGCATATCATTATAACATCTTGGTTTACTTTGAGTAATATAGGATGAGAGTCTTAAATTGCAGATTCACTCAATGTGTAAAATATAATATCTCTTAATAAACTCTAATTCGATTTTTTTTCTTAACCTAGCAACAAGTAAATAGGACTTTCAGTGTATTATTCTGCATTGTCAGCTTTCAATTGGAAAGCGACTGACTAACTACAGCTGCCAATCATTGTCAAACAATCAATAATTTGCTGTGCACTAAATTGTAGTGTGTTCTTTTAATTAGATATCTTGATAAAGAGGGCGTGATTGCAATATAGGAAACCATACAACTTGAGCATCCATCTGATAGAATAAATCTTGTTAATTTAGTTCCTATTCCAGACTTATTTGTTTCTTTGTGTAACAATCAGGAAGTAAATAAGTGACATTAAGTACTCGTAGGTTATTTCATAAAGTTTCTATTTAGTTCAAACGACATACAAGTACAAAAGTGGCTTGTTGGGGATACCTGAGACAGAAGAAAAGCTCTTTGACGAGTGACTCCTCACCGCCACTTGAAAACATCAAGCTTGTTGCACTGTTAAAAAAAGAAAAAAAGAAATGCTACTTAATAAAAAAGGCTAATAAGATACTTTTATATGATCAAACAAATTAATGGCAAAAGAAATGATTTTAACATGTGACAGCGAAGTATTTTACAGAAAAGTGATACAACACTGTAATTATGTATCTCATATATTTTAAGGAAATAAACATGAAATGCTTAGAAGAGAAATGTATATTGTAGTCCTTGGTTAAATTAAGGGGGCCAAACGGGCTAAGGAGTTTCTTGCCTTCTTTTATGGAGTGGGATGAATTCTCTTCCTTTTCTCTTGGAGCCTCATAGTTCAAAAATGGTGGAATCAAATAGCTGTCAATACAGACCAATACAGATTATACAGTTTTTAAACTTAATTCAGTCTGATTTAATATTTGCTTAGAGTTTTGAGTAAGCCTGTAGATAAAATGTAGCTTAAACGTTTGGAAAAAGAAATGAAAAAGTGTGAAAAAGTATCGTTTAAATTTGGGGAAATTAGACCCAGAACTACATACGATTTTTTTATCTCTACGTGTGCAATGAGATGGAAAGGACTCGAGGCATATCATATCCTTGGATGATGGAATAGTTCTTAATACTTCATGTTCAGACATTACGTCAACCATCCTTCAAATAATCATAAGATCTGAATTTTTCAGTCTCTAGTTTATAAAAGGCAGCTGACTATAGATCGAAACAGGTTCGCTGTCATGCTTTACATTCAAAAACCTACGATGAGAACTTTATCCCGCTTCAGCAAATCCTTCCTAAAAATGTAGCATATCTTTAAAAAAGTCTCTGCTACATTATCTTGTTATGTAGTATGGGAAGAACTTAAATGAAAAATAAGTAAATATTGTCAGTAGGTACCGCGTCTTGCCTTATTGCACCTTGAACGTGATTTGGTGGCATCATATTGCAGCGCATATGACTGGATTTGACCGGGAGGTGAGGGAGAGACCAACACGTTTATTAAGAAACAAGCAATGATTGCCATCACAGAAATGCAACAAATTAGCTTCCTAATCCTATGCTGCAAGCATTTGCATTGTTAAGAACGTCTAATGCAAAAAAATACACAATATACGAAGCGCGTAAACAGAATAACTTTTGAAATTAGAATCATTTGGTTGAAAACGTTGAGGGGCCTGTCTGTGTCATTGCAATGTTGCTTTTTAAAATAAGTGATGTTACTAACAGTTAGTTAAGCTCGACTAATTGAAGGAATGCATTTATAAAATACTTGAGTAAGACATAGTCATGAACAAGGAAACCAACACGTAGCACCGTTCTCTACTATATTATTTAGGGCCTGTTAGACGATCTAAATAAATTTAATTTCAGATCAAAGTATTAAATCATCAATTTTACATGTTAGAGAGTTTGAATTACTGTTACAAACCAGAGAAACTTCAAACAACGTGTACAAATGTGATATATTACTGCAATTTAGTCGAAGTCTTGTACTACTAACAGCTGTAGTATTGACATGCCATCTCCTTATTTAATAAAAATTCTATTTCCCAAATGTTTAAATTTCTTTTATTTTATTTCATAGTCCCTTACATAATTTATGATACAGATGCAATGCAAATGTGAAGTTTAGTTCAAAATTTCTCCCTTTAACTTGCTTTCTGTTATTCTTAAATTTGTATTCTGAAGACAATGAAATAACGTAAAATACCTAATTGCATTACTTGTTTTCAAATTTAAAGTACATTTGCAAGATAGTCAAGGCATTTGGATATGTCACTATCGGGATCCTTTTACAGCCAAGATGTAATAGAAAATGTTATAATGTACAATAACTGAAAATTAGTACAAACAAGAGATAAAAATAATAAAGTAAAAGGAAATATTTGCGAAGTTTTGGCTTTCCCAAGGCGTCCATATTTGATCGACAACAAAGGATATTATATTTATTGCTCTAATTTAGATATGTGCTGTCATCATGGCTCTAATACTCAGCTCTAAACATCTTCCTTTATTTACAGTATGTTTATCTGATATTGGTGTTTGCAACTATTGTACTATATACCAAGTAGGCACATAGCACCTCTCTTATTCTTTATCACTAGGAATTTCAGTTCATACAACTGTACAGCTAACGAGGCATGAGTTTAAACATACTCTGTCTGTCACGTTTAACTTGAAAATTTCCAATTTACGAATACACTAATTCTCCTAGAGTATACAATAAGACAGGTAAGGTAAGTTTTATTGAAAGAGTTCGCAGTGAAATGACTTGATAAGATATTGTACAACACCTTTTTACTCAAGCATGATCTGAAATCGATAGAACACGAAACCTGTTGAATGTCAACACGCAGTTACTTAAAGAGGTGTAACATCCACCAAACCTTACCTTCAGTGTCCTTTCGACAGTTGTTTATGCAGAGCATTTAAATCCCTACATTTGGCTAAGTGAAACCACCAAAGCGGATGGTGTGGATCAAATTAATCAACGTCGACTTCTGTGCGACATTTAAAAGCTCCTTTTCTGCTGATATTGTAGTTACTGATAGAGGTCTATCACGTTGTTCGATATAGGCTGATGTGTAAATATTAACAGACGTTTGCCTTTCTCATCTTGTAAGTATCGAATGAATAAGTCGATTTTAGCGAGAATCAATCCTCTATAACGATTGTGCTTATAACAGGCTACCAGCAATGTGGCGAACAGTTCTAAATCTTCAGAAATTCGTGCTCTTCTCTTTTGTAAAAGCACAATAAAAATACCCATCTTGCGATTAGTATCACCGATTTGGACGACATTCTCTTCCTTGATACTCTGCTACTATGCTGTGTATGGATATTTGTTAACGCTTTCAAGTACATCAGCAGGAAGAGTCTAGACAGGGGGAACCTCAGACTCCAAAATTGTCACTAATTGATAGAAGATGCACAAACTATTTCGCATATTGCCTTCAGATCAAAGTAACTAGCACAAGGACGTTCACTCAAAGTATATCAAGCACTCGCTTACAAAATACCGACATTGATTACTGCTCCTAGGTTTCACGAGAATGTTAGACAATACGTAATAACAAAATCGAGTTGATAAACATGTGATCGTAAAATTCCCTATTTCTGATAGCCTAGTCTTGACGCTCACACTACACCAAGTTTGGTTTTGTTATTGTTAGCGGAGACTACATACGCTTGTTCCTATCTCAGGTATGCCTAGAAACTGCTAGGAAAGGCTATACAACTTACCATCATCGTGAACATAAGGTGTCACATTCCTGTAAATTATTTCATCAAGAGCGTCGTTGGATGATCCTGTATCGAAGCATTGATCACAGTGACCTAACACAAGTAGCACAGGAATACCAACTCATCAACAAGCGAGTTGGAGCACACGAAATCTAAGTTCTTAGCTAGATTTTTCATTCAAATGATGGACCGATGAATTGTATTGTTCACAAATGCAAAATATTACCCGATTAACTACGCGTGGATTCACCTGTTTTGTTTATTCTGAAAGTTCAATTGCGATACGTTGGTCTGACTGACATTGTTCTCACGATTGCTGGTCAACTTTGTTGTTGCCTATGAAAGAGACCACGAGGGAATGACGTCTATTATACTGCCGAAAATAGTGATTTTATTTAACCTTTGTAATCAATTTTAAAGTAACGCGAGCCACTCTTTCTAAGCAAGCTGTATCTTGACAAAAGTCAGCTTGTCTGGTCGAAGAAATTTGTATCTAAATATCCATTCTTCTTTAATTAGAATTGTTGATCAGGAAAAGCAATTATAAAATTCTGAAAACGACATTAACGACATTCCAAATTAGAAGCCACAAGGAAGGGTTTTAAATGCTCAATAGATTGATTTTAATAGGTAGATTGTTTTCTCGCATTACTGGATAAAAAATATCGCGAAGTTAATTATTAGGGGAAAAGACTTGACGCTACACGTTACAAGCATAATCAATTTCCACAATTTTTAGAATACACCACCACCCTCTCGAGATGTCATGGAACTGTGGGGACTTGCTGCTCAGAATCGAACTTAAACCGTTTTTCTAAGGTATATCCACACTCATACATTTGGATATGAAAGTGACAAAATATCTCAACAAACATTTAACAAGCCAAATAGAAAGTTCGACACTATCAACAGGATATAATGATCAAATAATCACATTTACGAACAGTTTTAAGAAACCCTTGGCATCTGATAAGGAACTGAAGAGACGGAAGTCTTGATAGAGATTGGATAGTTTTAGTTCCTGTTTTGTAACACCTGTGCCCCTGTTTGTAATAAAAGCGTTGCTTTGCAGCTTGTGCTGACATTCTAATGCAAAGTCTCCACAAACCTAATCCAAAAATATTCGCTGGATGCACCAACTGCTAGTTCACTGAGTCTTGGATGTATCTCATACTGAGACTACGAACGCATTTAAATGAAAGTTATAAAACTCCCATCCAGACATTGTCATCAACATAGCCTGGGCGACTTCACTGAACACGAGTAGATGTTTAGGTGATTATGTTTGCATTGTGCTTTTCGCATTTTTCTTGTCTGCTTGGAATAGGACGATGAGGTTGCTTGAGAAATGAAAAAAATATACAATGGACTTATTCAGATTTGGTACGTAGCTTTCATCGATCAAAATAGCTTTTTTTAAAATACGCTGAAATTCCTTGCTTCCTGGCAATGTTCTTCTCAGTAGATTTTCATCGATAAAGAGTAAGCTGGCCTATATTTGACGTCAGTGACTTTTCAAATTTACTGTAAAAGTACGATATCAATTTCTTTAAAACTCAGGTACATTTTCATAGACATGACAGAAAACGCGACTGAATCGTAATTTGTTTTATTGCTTAGAAGAAATCAAAAGACCTCCTGCTACCACATTGAGTAGCAGAACCTCTAGAGAGTTTTTAACTGGCCAAATCTATGCATTTTCAATGACCACCTATGTACCAAATCTCAAAACCTTAAAGCCCCCAGTGACCCCGTCACACTCGCTCCTACAAATTATAATTCTGTTCCCTCAAAAGAAACCCAAGATGCACAATTCTTCCTACATGTTTCTAAGAGCTTTGTCTTGACAGTTTTCCAAACAAAACTTGATAGGTTCGGTGATTACGACAAATGAACGATAACACTTGTCGACGTGGTGTTAAAATCACAAGTCACACGAATCCCGTCGCAGTAATTAGACTCTTATTGCCACTTATGGTATCAATCGTTTGTACAGTGGAACGTGGCTGTAACCAAATGCCAGTCCTTCTCAACCATACGTGCAACTTAATTTATGACATACCTTACAATGAACGAGAAGATTTTTTACAGCTAAGGACCAGGCTTGTTCAAATCCAGTCGCCCCTGCTTTAAGAGGGCATGCGTGGTTCAGCCAATGAGGTCAAAGTTAAAGTGTTTCAGAGACTAATGTAGAGTAAGCAAAATTCAAATTGGTGATGATTTGCTTAATTTTTGTATCATTTTCATACCTGTCTCTTCTTGATTGACAGCAAAGCCTCTCTTTCAAACACTGTAGTTTTGATTATCATTCTACTTTCTACGAGGAAGTCGACTTCTCCGAGAAATATTGGCTAACAGCAACAGAGGGTGATTTGCAGAATATTAGAATTTTTAGGAGCAAAAGAAAGTTTCATCTGGTTTATACTCTTTCATTTATCCATATCTGAATGTAGATTTCCTGTTTTTTGCAACTTGAATGTGTTTGAGATATGGAGAGAAGCCGCGCAGGGAGTACCTCGTGACTACTTTTTTTTAGATATAAAGCTGAGACAAAGATTTCCTTGTTTTGGATAGTTTTTTAAAGAATAAGCGACAATGTTTAGAGTTCATGCAGAGAAAGCGATCTGTACGCCAAGTTATGCTTGTTCGCATTGCACCCCTGCCTAACATAAATTATCATCTCGCAGACCATACATCGGTAGGAGCTGTCTTAAACAAAAATAACATAATTTGCAAGAAATTATTTCTGCTTAAGTTTTTCTATGCTCTAACTTCGTTTGCGGGATGGTAATCACAGTCCAACTAGGGTTTCTCCACAAGCTACAGTTCGCAGTTCGTAGTTCATAGTTCGCAGTTCGTAGCTCGCAGTTCGCAGTTCGTAGTTCGCAGTTCGAAGTTTGCAGTTCGCAGTTCACAGTTTGCAGTTCATAGTCCGCAGTTCGAAGTTCGCGGTTCACAGTTCGCAGTTCGCAGTTCGTAATTTGCAGTGCGCAGTTCGCAGGTCGCAGTTCACAGTTCATAGTCCGCAGTTCGCAGTTCACAGTTCATAGTCCGCAGTTCGCAGTTCACCGTTCACAGTTCGCAGTTCATAGTTCGCAGTTCGCAGTTCACAGTTCATAGTCCGCAGTTCGCAGTTCGCAGTTCGCGGTTCACAGTTTTTATTGATCGGATTAAGTAAGAGACAAGTAATATTTGTATTTTAGTTAGGACTACTTTATTAATGCCGGATTCGTAATATGATACATAGATCTATGGTCCTCTATATGATATAGACCTTCTCTTTCACTCACAACATACACAAAAAATGGGGGAAAACCACTTAGCGTCATTTTTCTTTTTAAAGTTATAGGTTTAGCAAGTGCAGTTGACTTATCAATCATCATTTCTGCCCAACAAATAATG
>JAAAKL020009387.1:0-15134 GCA_010016065.2 Carybdea cf. marsupialis auct. non (Linnaeus, 1758)
AGCACCCTTATTACTGTTTCGCTGTTAGCTTCATCGGTGCCATTTAATTGATATAAGTACTCAGGCAGACACACAAGCAGTAATATATTTATATCACTTATATATATATATATATATATATATATATATACATATATATGTGTGTGCGTAGGATAAAAAAATAAATATATTTATATATATAACCCCTGCCCTGTCTTTGTAAACTATTGTAAACGTGGCATAGAGGGTATCTGCAAGGAAGCTGCCATAACTAGTAACATAGTAGCTTTATCATGCTATATACAGTTTCCATTCCTGTTTTCACTGGGTCTGCAATATTTACTGACCATACAGCTGCATATCGATTTCCTTTCCCTTTCAAAACGAGTGGAAAACCCATGGAAGATCATAGTAGATTTCTATATCAAATCATATATTCTTTTACCTAAGTTTGTCGTCCAAATCGCTCTCTCGTTTGTTCCTGTCCTAAAAAGACATAGTACAAGACACAATGACAAGCGTTAAAATCTCTCAAACAAAGAAAAGTGTTACCCATCTTACGTTTTTTCAAATAGGAATGAAATTTTGTTTATCGAACAAACGAGCAATTTAAAAACTTTAAGTTTTTTAATCGAGTCTCTACAGGGTTTCGAACATATTCCACTATCGAATGGGTTCACCTCTTCTATATTACTAATCACTGCCTTTCACGTGATGGTCCAGCCAGAAATTTTGGGCCAACAAATGACATTGCCTTCATAGCATGTGGGATGAGAAAACACTCTGCAGGCTTTGTCCCAATGATCAGATCTCTAGCAGATCACATTTATCAACAGATGGTTTGTAGTACAGATCTTGGAATTCCCTTGAGCAGGGGATAGTGATCAATAATAAGGATCTGGATTACCTCACTTCCAATTCCAATAACGATCGACGTACAATTGAAGTTCTATGTAAACATGATTACACTGCTGCGAAAGCAACATGCCCCTGAAGTTCTAAGAACTTACAAGAAGAAATATAATGCTGATGCAATGACTCTAAAACCAAGGCTAATTTATCTACAAGTAGAGTGAAGAAGGTTAACTATTTAAATAGTAACACACTTCCACATCATCCAATAATTACGAAACAGTGAATTTAGCCATTTCAACCCACAGCCCCTTCATCACACCTCATCGCCTTGAAAATAATAATCCTTTGTAATCCTTCCTTGAAATTACGATAACACCAATGACAACCCATCTTTTACCAGCCTTTAAGTACAGACTATGGTGGATAATCGTGTATGTGTTTACGTTACTTAAAATAAATTGACTTTGCTACGTAAATCTGGATTAATACCTGAATGTCTTGCTAGAGCGCACTTACGTCGTTTACCAAATGCTATCATTGCTCAGAGAGACGAAAAGGAGCATTATGTCACGAATAACAGAAAGGCCCCTACAACCATTATTTACCGTTACAGAGAGTGATAAAAAGCTCTTCCACCCAATCCCAAAGCGTCAACTAACTATTAAGCTACCCCTTACAAACCAATCTGCTCACGTGAATACTACAAAGGGCTCGGGTATGAATACAAGACAGAAGATGCGAGGGTTGTTTATTCTTTTGAAACTTATCTTTTCAAATAAAAGTAACATTCCTGGCCTATTTCTCATGTTTCATCTCTTTTATAAAATAAATAAGCAGTGTATCGTGGTTTAACATAAATTTAGCGGATAATAGTTAATACGTAACTCTAAACGTGATAATATATTTAAATTTCTACAAAACCAACTAAAGCTACATCTACACGAGCAAGCAGATGATTACGGTAATGATTATGATACGTGACGATTCCCATGACACAGTTTCATACACAGTCCTGTTTTGATTACGATAGCAATTGTGTCCAGAAAACAGAAAAGATTTATATTTAAATTTCGAATACTGGGCAACAGTGGTACGTGCGATCAGCAAACTGAAGAACTACCCTGTTGTTATCTCACTTTGATCTCTGACACGAGACTAGTTCATACACCAAACTTTTCGAGACAATACGCAAGCTTTACTCCCAATAATCCTGGAAGTAATTTCCCTCCACGGAATTATCCAATCTCTCACTATTTCTGTCGCTACGTGTTGAACTGCCATGGCTATTTTTGTACTTCTTCGATGACAGATTCGTCAACAGTGCTAACCCTGGATAGAGCCTCTGGCATGTTTAATGTTGCCAACGCCACTGTTATTACTTACTTGTTGTACCGCTTCTATTGGCCAAATCTACTATCGTAGTCGTAAATACTTGGGTTGAATTCAAGCTTTGGTAATCGTATCGAAATATGAATCTAATCGAAATATGAATCGGATCGAAATATGAATCGAATCGAAATATGAATCTAATCGAAATATGAATCGAATCGAAACATGAATCGGATCAAAATATGAATCAATCGGCATGGATCGTAGTCCACAGACTTAACAGTGTTAATATGCCTAATTTACTCAGGAGATATGAGATTTCAAATATAAATGTGAGCAGTATCAATTTCAAGACTTGCCTGCACATCTTCGTTTTCCACGCTCAGTTTATCCCTAAAAGAAAGGAGAGCAATTGCTAACATACGTATCCGATTTACTGACTGAATAATGTGCCTTCGGAGACATTGTAGAAAGAAGAACTAGACTATTTGCCATACTTTCTACCAGAACCGCTGATATCCGAATTAACAATCAGGCTACCTGATCGCCATTGAGTTCTCGCTAAATACCTAAACACATGCATGTGCGGGTCGTTAACGTTCTAGAGGTAATGACGGCACGTTTTCTTAATATACTTGTCCTTGAACAGGCTTTATGACCTAACCAATCTGCCTACAAAGAATGACATCGGAGATGTCCCCCAGTTGTTAGTGGGTAGAGATTGACAGAGGGAACCCGAAGGGTGAGCAGTCAAGGTCTAGAGGTGAAACGAGTCCGATAGTTATCGTTATTGTAATAATCTGATCAAACTTGCTTGGATGCCCATGACTAAGTCATGTTATCTGTCAAGGTCCTGAGTGAATTCGAAAGCTTGTCAAAGGGGGCATACAGGTCAGTATTCAGTCAGGGCAGCTTAAGCTCACCCAGCTCTCATTACACATTGATCGTTCCATCAGCTCCATAACGTCGTCTACACAAGGGTCGATAATGTTAAGTCTTCGCTTTGTTGCTAAGCGTATCGAGGGTCAAAATTGGCATAATAGAAGTATAGCATCGAAAAAGAGCCAAAATAAAAGCTGTCGTATGTATCTATTGACAAGCAATGCATACGAAGATATAGATTTGACAAGACAGAGCTTCACTTTTTAAGTGATCTTGTACGAAGTTGTAAAAGGAAGGAGAACTTGAAAGGGTAGTCGATGGAATAAACAGACTTGTCTGGCTCTGAGACATTATGCAGCCTCTTATCTATATTTATTGACATTGGAAATACGTTTCTCAGCCTTTATTGTCTCTGATCATGATCATCTCTTTCAGAAATGCGAGTTGGAGCTGTTACTAATTGGGTAAGATCATGGGATAGAGCACGGCTGTAACAACATTAACCAGCGAAGTCTGCCCCTCCCGAATATATCAACCAATCAGAATAATTGGCATTGAAGTCACCAAAACCAAAAAAATTAACTGAAGGATGTCGTTGATGTGGCCAAAGATATCATCTAACATAGCACAATCAATTGAGGACGATGAACGATATAAGAGAAAAAAAGAGATACGTTGTAGAATGAATCAAGGGAATGCGATACAGTATGACAGCTAATAGTCACTTATGAATAGCGTTTTAGGCCGAGGTTGAAGCCTATATATTAAGCCCAAGGTAAGAAGATGCTCAGCAATAACCTCAGCTACCTTTTGAAATTCAGTCCATGGTGCCTTAGATTAGCATGTAAGGTCATGAGTGTCTGCTTATCTCTTAACTAGATGTATGCGGGTGTTCAGAGCACTTCGCCCAAGTCACATAATATCATCTAACTAGCAATACCACGTAAAAATTCCCGCTTTCTCCGCTTACTAATTGTAAATGTGGTTCTTTCAAATCATCGGCTTTCCCATTGAGATGAGTAAGCATCTGGGTAGATCGATCATGACAATGTATCATCTACTAAAATCCGCACGTCAGCAGAAAGAGCTCCCTAATCGGCGTTCAAATAAAACTACTAAACTACTACTCCAAAAGTTTTGTCGACGCAAAGTAAAGGCTTAACTTGTAAGTCTTAATGGTGAGTTATTAATGGTACTAGCCATTCCCCTGGGAACACACCTTTCCAGGCCTAGTCTTTTGTTCCGCCTCCCAGTGACAATGACCAGACGTCCGTCAAAAGTTGCATAAGAGACCCCCTATGCCATATCCCTTTACCCAAGCAAAACAATTTTTGACAAATCTACACATGAATAAGTGAAGCGTTTTATGCGAGAAAATGCTTGGGAGTAAGGGCGTGATACTGTACACGAGACGACCCAAATGAAGCTTTGGCTACATTGAAGTTGCGAAGAATTAACCCGTTCTCTTAGCATCAACTGCATCTTGAGATAAACGTTTTCATGGAAAGATCCAGTAGGTCGTTTTATCAAAGAGAAAGAGCAGACAAAAGTGCAGCTTCTCTCAGAGGCATGAACATGATCAAACTCAGAGAGTCGAAAGAAGAAACTAGCCTAATAAACAACCACACTGTCTTCGCACACTAGTAGTGGGGCTCCTTGTTACATTACCGAAAAACCTGTTCACTAAAGGTCAAGATAAGGTGCTGAAAAACCAAAGAGTGAAAAACTGATGACTTTCGGACAGGCATTGATCACATAAAATATTATTAACGGCAGGACGTGACTCGTTAAGCCTTACCAAAAATCTCACTTGTCTAATCTACATAGAGTGTGCATTAGCATATCAGTATAAAACGCTGATCAAAAATACCTTTCGCTGATAAAGACTCCGTTGGAAGACTAAGGAAACCCGGAGCCTTCGTTTAAAATGGAATGACAACTATAACCGTACAGGTGTTCCTCTGGTAACATTATTGGCTGGAATAACACTTTCAACCCAAACTTCATTTACAGGTCACTTTGAAGAAGAATAAACAAAAAATTATGCAGCTCCTGTTTCTGAATCGATTCAGTGCTGTTTCGTGTCCCTGCACTTTTTTGCTGCTTTTTTCCACAATTTTATAGGGATAACTGGTAAAACGGAGCAGCTATCATTTGAGTCTGACCGCCGTCAGTTCAAATTTGGTTTTGATTCAAGGGCATAATTGTGGCTGGCTCATTTTCTCGAGAATGTTTCTAAGAATAACCCAGCGAAATACGTGAAATTGATTTCCATCACTAGATCTTAGGTTTTACTTCACAAAAAGGAAAAAAGCCTTGCTAATTATAAAAAAGAAATGAAGAAGAATGCTAAATAGACATACTTCTCTAAGTCACTACATTGCTTCCTCTGTTTTTGAGCCTCCATGTTAAGACTGATGGACAGGTCTGCTAGCTTTTTCTTCAATTCATATTCTTCTTCCTGGAAATATGAGGTGTAATCATAATGACCTGACGGTAAAGATCCAATATGTCAAACAATTCTTTGATACGGGCAACTGGAAATCTAGGATCTCACTATAAAACCGTCTTCCTCAACCAAATCCACACAGAATTGATGCTGTTGGTCAAAGACTTAGCTAAACATGAGTTTGATTCAGTAACTTCGAGAACTAACTCAAAAACCTATCATCGAAGCTTGACTACGCAATGGCATGGAAAGTGAGAAGAAAAAAATGGAAAGCAGAAAGAAAATACGTAAGGGAAGGAAAAGAAGACGAAAAGTAAAATACGTATAGACAGGAGAGAAAAACCCTCCCCTCATTAGTCACGTCGTAATCATATGACTCATAGTCATAGCCATTTTACCTTCATAAAAAGGATCGGAGAGTTCAAAAGCCCAGAAAGCTCAGCATAGAGTAGTCTGCAACAGCAGTCTGTACCGATTGACACTAAACCAAATTATAATACAAAACAATAGACAGCTTGTTAGTAGTCAATTGCCATCGTTTCCTTTCTCACCTCCTTTTGCTTTAGTTTCTGTTCATATTGCTTTGTAAGATTATCTATATCTATCCTCTTAAGTCTCAAGGCTTCTGCTGTTTTCCTATATTGAAACTCAAGTCCATTTCTGTGGAAAGATTTGAGGACATGAGACAATCAGTAATCGTGAAAAAGATATTACAATATGAAACAGTGGTTTTAAACTTGTTAACTGAGTTCAATGCTTAAATTTATCAAAATCTCTAGACCTTCATTCTTCTTGCCTTTACGTGATTTCTGTGCCATGTTTCAGAGTCGTAGCAACCGTGGGTATTGGGAACACTTGTCTCCCCTCACCCCACTTTTCCCAAAGTTTTGTCACAGAAGTATCCAATGGATATATTTTGTTCATGTAAACAATGGCTCGCTCCCCCACTTTGAGAATCTTTTTGAGAAGATTCTGACATTTGGACTGTAATAAAAGAGATAACACTGATACATACTACATCTTCAATAACTAATAATTTGGAGGTTTATATATAAATTTCCCTTCTCATATCACATTCTGACATATTTGTGTTCGATTACATAAAGCTATGACGTAAGGTCATTAGTAGATTATCAAGCAAGCGGGCCAATCACAAAACTAACAATTGCTGCCAGCACGTAAAACATCGACCACACATAATATACGAACAAGGACCCCTTGTGGGCCTTGGGAAAAGACCTGTGTGCCTTTCAATTGACATCAATTTGCTGCAAAAACAAAATTATCTCGATAACACATTTGGGGCATGATGTTAACAACGATGAATAACAAAATGGCAGTTCTAGAGCAATGTCAATTCACCAATCAAAAATATGATGCTGACGGAAAAGTTCCTTCTGTACACAGAAACCAGTTCCTTCAAATGCAATGTTCGTGGGAGATGTTCCCATCAAAAAGTTTACCGATCAGCCACAGTTTAATATACAATTAGATACGTCAAGCGATGAACGATAAAGGAACAACAAAAAATATACGTATTTATGGAGCCTTAACTTTATATGATATTATATGAACCGTTAATGAGAATCAATGGATTATTATGGCATGTATCACAAAGCTACAGAATGATACTTCAAACATTACCATTAAAGTCACTACCTTCTATTTGGCTTGTAAGTAAAATGTAAACTATATGTAGGGCACGTAATGTTGACACGTACAATTTATGACAATTTTGGCAAGAAAGAACAGCACTTAGTTGTGATTTGGGTGCAGTCTTTATTGCGAAATTTGACTTATTGAGAGGAGCTTATTACAGAACGGTGGTTTTTGGAATGATTAAAGTATCAAATGACAGTGCCCTCCGTCCATTCTGAAATCTATCCATTACTACAGTCATAACTCACATTAGCAGCATGCTCTTCCTTCCTTTATCCTTCACTTTGTTATCAAACCCCATGTTTCTGTACAGACGCTGATTCGTATTCTTTGCAAAAACAAAAAGAACGGATAGTTACTATGTAAAACTGACATGGAAATAAAGACAAAAATATTCCACAATGAACGTAGCCAGTGTTTAAGATACAATAGAAAAGACGATTCGCTACAAATGTCAAAAAGGGACTTGCTATAAGCAATCGAATGGATATCATTGTCCAAATAATCACGTTAAATTCGTCTTTAATTCTGGGCTTGACAATTTTTTTCTCTGTCACACTGTCTCCCTTCCATAGTAAACAATGAGTACCATTGCCAGGATATGTTAATTTTTAAAAGTACATATTGGTCCTGTGTCAAAGGTGTAAAAAGTGTACTGACGCATACTTTGAGTCAACTTGACGAGAGTCCAACGCTCGAGCATTGCAGTTACTTGGGCTGCCGGCAGATAGTTTACCTAAACATTCAGTAGCTGGGCACTGTGTTTCAATGGAACTTTAATTACAAAGCATTTTAACACGTCATATGCGAATGAACCTCATATTCTCGACTGTTACCAAGTAAACGTAACTTCAGATTGGCCATAGCAACTCAGCTTGAGCATAAAGTTTAGTAATCTTCTGGTTGGGCCCTTGAAAGTGTTCCATCCACATTGTTTAGTAAATTCTGGACTGCACTGATTGTTACCTACGGCGATCCAAGTATCTATATCAACTCTTAATCAGTTTAAAGTTATAGGAATCTGGTACAGTAAACACTACTGAGTATGACTCTTTACTGCACAATGCACTTGATCATTCTACAATCGCCAAATCTAAATATCTCCCATTATCTGCACTTAAGGCAGAGCCGGCGCAGTCTACATCAGACTACTGCAGTAGTAGTTTCTTACGGGAAACGTATGAAAGTGCCACTGTAACGCTCAGAGAAGCAGCAAGACGAAAGCCCCGCCTAAGCCGCTCTTCCAAGTTAGCGCGATCCTTCATGTGTATGTATTATGTTTCTAGTATTCTGTGACTAGCTTCCTTAGAAATACTCACTGTCTTCACTCGCTGATTTCTCGAAAAAATATCCTGACTAACGAAGAGATCAACAGAAATGTATATTATTCTTACGTATGAAATAAGTCCCTTTTTGTGACATTTCCCTTTCTATCCAAAGTCAAGTCACAATCCCCTTCCCCCTTTTGGAACCCCCAAATATGGAAATTTGTAATCTATGCAATTCGGTGCAAAAGAATGCCGGCTCTACAATTGAGGAACAGTTAACTGACAGACCGTACTGCATCAACCATTGTAGTTATGAACGTTTTACTGTGTCGAGTAGGAAGCGATCTCAGTTCCATTTAGCTGTTTTGCAGTCTGTATTAATCTTAATCGTTTAACCTAGTCTTTGCCGCCAGAAGGAATATGTATTTTTTTATCAAAGCTCTCTATGTTTTAGTTTGTTATTGTTTACCATTTTGGCGCCATGTGTAGCATTGTTTTTTTGTTTCTTTTGTAGTTAAATAGCCAATCAAATTTGTCTTTTGCAACTTTTCGATCCTCCATCTTTGTATAAATAGATTCTGTTTATACTATTTCATTATCGATGTAGATCGACTGAAGAGAATCAGCGAAAAGCATTTCGATCAAATGTGTCTGCTAAATGCTCAACTCAAACTTTCTGTTGTAAGAAAAGAATTTAACTTTATTCACCATTCTGCTGCTAGGGTCAGACCATTTACCAGGGAAGTCTGCAGTTAAGACATAAAATAATGTTCTGAGTAACAGAATTTCAATTTTGCTCTCCCTTCTAGGCAGTGGGAGTTTGCATAAAGATAAAGGGAAGGCTATTAAGGGTTGTTGCTACTAGTTACTTCAGGTGAGTTTCTTTTGACTCAATCACTTGATTTAGTCATCACCACCTATTTTGGCCATTGAGTAACACAGGTTTATTTAGCAAAGATCCTTTATACTGGATAACATTAGGAGAATAGTGAAAATCAACGAGAAAATGCGACTACTTGAAAATTGGAAATTTGCGACTTCTAGGTCGTCCTGATTAGCCCTAAAAGTATCTCCGACGAAACTTTCTTACCTTCTTCTCATTAATAGCGACATCTTGTTTACTCGATTCCATTTCTAGCACTTTCTCGTGTGCATCCTTTTCTTTTCTCTTCTTCTTTTTTTCCATGTCTAATTCATATTAAGCAAATAGTACTTATAGTACTAACGAGCAAAAAGGAAGCTAGCACAAGTATGGATGTGCACAAGCTGAGCATCAAAAGGCCTTGTGAAGGTCAATTGTAGATTTCTTTTGTGCTTTTCTTATTCGGGTTTTTAATCACTTTGTACAATCTCCTGTTAATTGTCCTAAATTTGCATGCTAAAATTCAGACAGTTATTTTTCTTCCAATCGTCAAAGCCTTGCAAACTATTGATCGTGAAAAAAAAAACAAGCGAGAAAAACCAGCTTCCAAGTAAATGATAAAATACGTTTAAAAAGATAACATTGTAGTTCTTGAATAATCAACCCTTTCTCCCACCAAGATATTCTCTCTGTCATTTCATTCTTCCAATAATCACGATGATCACGTTATCACGATGTTTCCAATGTGACATCTGATAAAATCCCTCACAATAACGGATGTGCACATATACTAGTTGACATTGTTGCTATCAATATATATAAGTTGACATTGTTGCTATCAATATATATAAGTTGACATTGTTGCTATCAATCATTGCTAACGTAAGTGCAACACAATTGTTACACAAACTTAATTCAATCGCTACGCAAGAAGAACGTGCTTCGATTTTTGATAGCCCCTACATCTCACAAAACAATGAGGAACAAACTTGGTATCCATTAGCAAATAGCTACACAAAATGCTTTGTCACTGACCTGCACTATAGGTAGCCATTGTTCTCTTCAATTGTAGTTGCCGTTTCAGAATGTCTCCTTCCACTCTCTTCAGTTCCCTTTCTTCTTGCTTGTGTTGCCACATGTGATCCTACAGACCGAAAAGAATGTTTATCTCGACATTAGCATACAATAAGATAAGAATTTCAAGCAGCAATAAGAAAATTAAGGCCCAGTAGTAGAATTTTACAACCAAAATGGACGGTAGCAACGTCATCAACACTGTCGTTTTCCACCATGTATTGTATCATCTCCAATCAAATGTGCGTACCACTGTCGACAAACAAATATGATGATAACAGATTTACAGCAGAGTGCTTTAGTATGACAAAAGATATGAGAATTTAAGGTCGTAATTTTTTGTTAATAGTCATTTTATAATAATTTATTTACTGAATATGGAAATATTGGAATCTGAAAGAGCGTCCTACAAAAATCAATCTATCTATAAAACTTGAAAGTACCAAACTTATTTATCAAATGTCTTTTAATCCACTCTGTAATTACGATGCGGAACCGAGAAATCCCCCAAATCACACAACGTTCACTGCTTGAAGTACATGTAAGCATCGACTATGCCATAGTCGTAATAGATATCCAGCCGAAAAATTTGACCAAAAATGCCGCGAACAAATTTGCTTCAGCTTTACACTTTCTTTAACAAATAATGCCATTTTTTTCTTCATCTATTATATGAATCTCATCAATATAGAGCAATGATATTCCTTTTCTACAGCACTTAATATGCTTAATATAATTATGTTGATAAACGAGTCTTGTTATGACGGACTTCCTGGTGAAGAGACTGTTCATGACAAAAACTATTCGTATTAAAAGGAGATTGGGAGAAGTACCAGATATAGCGGAAGAAAAGCGAGGGTGTTTTACCTGGGATAACCGCAGCTAGGTACATTACAAAGTTGCAACTTACTTGCAACAAAGTTGTACGTTATCATGTGTATGAATAAGTTGGCAATAGTGGCAATCTTGCTCTACTGCAGTTTTCGTCCAAGAAGCAAACTTTTTGAAAGAGACGGTTGAATGCTCCTTTTACTTGTGCCTGATGACTATTCTTGTGCATAAGAATATTCCCCCGAGATTTGTACAATAATGACGACATAGCAGCGGTAAAATGTATCACGCTGATATGATGGTACAGAAAAAGAAACGAACTGGTAACGAACTTTTGCACAGAATTGCTGGAAAGCTATCACTTACTCAGGATTTAAGGGATGTTTAACCGTATAAATATGAAAGTCGGAGAACAACAAAAGAAGTTGTCGAATGGAATAAGGATAAACGATTATACCGATTTTGTCTCAAATAGTAGCAAAGAATGATAATACGATGTGCTGAAGGCAGTACACAAAATACCATAAATGGGAAAGTCAAGTGAAATGCTTGTAGCAAAACTGTGCACAAAGACATTGCAGGTATATGCAAGACTACAGTGTACAGTAAGGCAGGATGTCTATTCAAAACACTGGTACCTAAAATGTACAAGTGCAGTAATGTAAAAAACTAGCAAATCACAATAACCGTGAAAATTATTGTTCTGGAGTGGGTACAGGCAAAAAATGGTGGGTATATCAGTTAAGTGGGGTAGGTAAATGACCATATGGAATTTCATGGTTTACATTTATTTTAGCTTCACATGATATTGTGGCACCAAGAAAGCAATAATTGTTTTCTATTACCTCAATAACTTTCATTGTTGTTTCATGTTTCTCTTCATTCTTCTGCTTCAACTTCACAACATCTGCCAACCCATTGGTTGATTTTGAATCGGCTATCAGTTCTATGCTTGCTTTGGGGCTGACATGATTAAAGGAAAAGAATAATATGTAAAGAACAAAATGCCCATTTCATTAATAGAAAGAGTGCATGTATTATGACGTTAATTTAGGTAATACTTGATTGTGTTAAGTACGATACATCAGTAGGTAAAATTTGAGTGTATTACAATAGAACCCATGCCAGGATTTCTTTTGTGTTCAATTAAGCAAACCTCTAACTTTCACTGAGCCTCAAACTGAATACTAGAGGACGAAACCTATTACACTTTGGCAACACGAATGATGCAGGGGTGTATTGGAGGGTAATGCAGTAAAAAAAATTGTTACAGTGCTTACAGTCTTTAAACTCCAAGGACATGAAAAGGGGTACATACGAATATGGATTGGAGGGCCCATGAAGGGAATAAAGTGTCCTTTGGAATCTGTGTTCAGGGGGTGTTCTGAGGCTCCAGGCAGGTCTGAGGGAAGCCCAAAAAAACTTTGCTATTCCTTGCTTTTGAGACCTCCAAAATGCCTAATTTTTGAGTTAATTTGACAACTAAACCCTACAATATCTTCCATCAGATAGTTCAAAATATAAAGAGTTAAGCCCTTTTTGAAGAAAGGTGGTGAAAAGTAGGTTACTTTTTCAGAAGTTAGGGACAAGACGATCGGCATCAAACTATCAAGAGAACAAAGAAGGCTTTTATTCAACCACTTGGGATTTTACACTGCTCTTAACAGATTCATTGTGGTTATAGCTGTATTTTATTGATTACTCTCTGTAGTTCAATAGTTTCATCCTTTTTTCTTCCTGAGCAACATGAAAAGAGTTTGCTTTCATAAGAACAGTAAAATCCTGCTTCATCCCACCAAGAATGCTGAGTTCATCAGCTTATTTTCCAAGACAGTCAATGCAATCTTCAATGTTGACCCTTTTTTAACTTTAGCAATATCATCCATCACTAGTTTCCATTTACTGGAAACTTATTTGCTTTTTCTACAAAGCTTGCAGTACAATGTTGTGTCACTGGCCGAGACTGCAACTAGTCCCTGAACCTTGATTCTGCGAGCCAGGCAGCCTGGAAGTGGCATTCTTTTGAAAGACCAGCTTTTAAAGTAAGTACTTCTATCATCTTTACAACAAAATAGAAGTTTCAAGTTAATCACATCAGAAAAGGAAAAGCATATTTTGTGTCCACAAATGAAACTAGTCAGACAGGCATCACTTGGTAAGAAAATTCAAGGAAAGTTTAAGAAATTCAAGGAAAATGCAAGAAATTCAAAGACAAATAGTGTGATCAAGAACCCTTTTTGAGACCAAAAAAAATTAAGGAGTTTTCAAGGAATTCAAGGATGGATGGCCAGCCTGGCTACACCAGTGAAGGCTTTGGTCCATGACAAGGTCAGATCTAGTGGTGTCATAAGGGGCATAAGCCTCCCCATTTGTTACAGAACAATAATTTTTCATAAACAAAATCTGATATCTGCACAGAGAAAAGGATTAAATGGGATAAAAGCTCCTGACAGTAAAAGCCAAAAGAGAATGATGTGCTTTTGCAGCTCTATACTGAAGTCCCAGGGTCTGGAATTTCACTTATTTAACACCTTTTATCTAAGCTGTGCTCTCTCATATCACTAAGGATCCAACAATGCATAGTCATCTCAAACATGCTAGACAAGTCAAAGGATAAGAGTACAGAAAACAGTAAACAACCCATTATTTCCTGCCATAAAATTTGCAAAGTGTGGCAATCTCAATCCTGGATAAATTTCAGACAGCAATCAATCACTAGAGGTATATGGAGTGTAAAGAATCTCCTTATACAAACAATACAATAGTAAATGATATGTATTACAGCAACCTTCATTCTTGAATGCAAGCTCTGGAAAATTCTCCTCCATGCAAAATGTTGTTTTCATCTCTGTTCCATCCCATAAGGAGTGCCAACATCAGCTATGGACTCTATGACTTAAATTAAACTTTAAGGGGCCATCAAAACCACATTTTTGTACAGTAGCAAGGCATATAGAGCCACCAATTTGCAAGATGTTAAAGCATGATACGTCATCAAGTTATTGCAATAAATGAATATAATTAAGTTTCAGTGTCCTTGCATTTTTATGGTATTATTAGCATCTTAATGTCAACTAACTGCCCTTGCTCTTGAAGCATTTATAGTTTACTAGTCCACCAGCAGCTAAGGTCAGTTAGGGAGGTGATGTTGCAAATAGCTATGGGTGCAAAGTATCAAGGCAATAGCACAAGAAAGGGCTACAAATAAGCTATATATCATACATTGTTATATTACTTTTAAATGAAAGGAAATTTTTGCAATTTCACGAAGCAATTGTCTGAATACCTTCACACACAAATACTGACATCTCAAATAAATGTTTCTATAAAATTACCTTAATCTTGATGACCCAGATGAACTTGAAGACCTTCTTCCTCGCGATAAAGTTCTAGAAAGCAAAGGAGATGTCTGTATTGAATTGTTGTAATACTACCCTGTCATCTAAAATAATGGGTCTTTTAAACTAAGTCTTTTCATTAACACAAGTTATTACATACTTGAAACTTGCTTAATATTTTTCTTTTCGATACTTGGTCTGTTAGTTTTTATCATTGCAGTTTGATTTTTGCTGCATCTGTAACAGTTGTTATCTGTGATCATACACCTTAATATTCTTGCATGAACTAATCAGCTACCCTTTCTTTGAAAAGACACTTTAATTTAGAGTCTAAATAGTGCAACAGTGAAGTCTTCATTTTTGGTGTGGCAGATCTTGGGCTCAATCTGGGCCAGTGCCATAAGCATTTCATGTTTAATAAGAACACAGGCAGACATACAAGCAGTCATGAACTACGTAGTGTATAGAACTCATTGAACCTGAAGTGCTGGCACTGGCCCGGATCGAACCCAGGATATCCCACTCTGGGAAGAAAAATATATATATACATTTGTAGTACTCATTAAAATACACAATATCTTTGATGTTTTGATGTTATCTTTTTCAAA
>JAAAKL020009388.1:0-15134 GCA_010016065.2 Carybdea cf. marsupialis auct. non (Linnaeus, 1758)
CATGCCCTCCTCCATGCCCACCACCATGCCCTCCACCATGCCCACCTCCCTGTCCTTGCCCTCCCCCATGCCCTCCTCCACCACCACCTATGGAAACAACTGAAGTAGAAACCTCGGTAAGTATACATTCTACAACTTGATATCTCCATAAACCTGTTGGCACTTAATAAAATTGTAAGCAGTAAATCTGCACTTTATTACTTTTTATCACACTCACTCATATCCCTCCGACAAGTAAACGACAGACCGAAATAAAGGTGTATACCTGTTTTGCTACTCAGAAGACAAAGGTAGTTACTACCAAGACTGTCTGTTACTTTTCCGATCATTTCATGTTTTGCTGCATTTCAGAATGAAGTACCTGCAATCTGTGGAAACGGTGTTGAAACAAGGGCACGGATATGAATTATCATGGAACCATATCGGTTTCTTATGCCATTGATTGCGCAAATTTAGTATATATAGTTCGACACTTCCTTCTTACGTTCTTATTGCGTTGGTGATGTTGTTCTGTTCCGCTGCCAGATTGGGATTCAAGGACAGTTGTTTCCCTCAATTTTATGTCTATTACACATATTTACATCACCAATCCCTTATCTATTTACTCGTTCCGGTTATACATTAACACCCTGCACAAACATAGTAAAAAATTTTCATCTACCTTAAAGAATTTACAATAGCATATATACTAGCAAACACTCATTCTTATGAATATGTTTTTAAGTGCTTATCAATGTGTAGTTTAGCGTTTCAATGCGTTATTTTAAATCAGAAATGAGTGCTAAGACTACTAAGCAACGATGTTAAGAAAGAGATGTCTGCTTTTTAGAAGCACTTTTCAGTTTGTGAAAGAAAGGTGTGACATTGCAATATTTCAATAGGTTATTCTCTGTTTGAGACAATATTCATGTGATTCTTCTTTTCGAATCTACATCATATATCCATCTTTCATATGAAATAGGACATAACATCCACTAGTTAGTAGAGTATCGCCCCGTCGTCAACTAGTTCATTCAAATAGCGACAAAAGAAAAGGTCTTATCATAGTTAACATATTTCTTGATTCAAGGTTCTCTCAGACTTACGAATTGTTCTTGTATGATATATCACTTTGAAGCACAGATGACACAAGAACTTAGGAAATCTTAAGATCCAAAATTCGTTGGGAACTCGAGTTTTCAAAATTTGAGCGCGTTTTAAGGGTTTTAATAACTGAAATTCATGTCTGGGTCAGTTTTTTGCAATAAGTAATGTAGTTTTGCTCTGCGTGGCCGATTGGTATTCCCTTGCTCAAGAATCTAACCTACATCTTTCTCTGAAGGAGAATACTAAATTCAAGTTCTGTTAAAATGCATCATCTTCTACGTGGAAGTTGCATGCTGTTTCTGATGGAAGACCTTCAATGTCTCATTGTCAACAGAAAAGCCAACCAGCCAAGGAGGACAAATCGTCAGCGGCTGTGAAAGCCGATACTAAAGTCGATGCCGGCAAAAGTTAATGACTCACTTTGGAATTTGGCTTCACCATGGAACCATTTCTTACCAGAGGATGCCGACTGTTAAACTCAAATGCTGCGATCATTTCCGTTCTCTTGAAAAGAAGCTCTCCATGGATAATCTACCTAGGAAAAGAAAGAGTTTTAGGAGTTTACCAGTGTATATGAACTACCATCTTTCAAAGATTATAATCAAGTTATATTATATAACTGTTTAAAGAACTGTTTGATTATTACATAACCCTAAACCCCTAGTCCACAGTTGTTTGATATGTGTTTGGTGTTTGCCATGAGAATAAAGGTTAATAAGGAAAAAAAGATTGTTTTTCTTCAATTGTATCTTAATTTTCGAGATGAGAAACTGTTTCACGCGATCTTCAGTCTCGTTAAGTTAACTTCGTTTCACAATAATAATTGGTCCAAACTCAAAAAAAAAGCGCGGCTACGTAAACCATCATTCAGTATCCTAGCGACTTTAGTTTCGTTTATCTTATTGATGCATATCTGATGTAGGCTACACATCTCAAGCTAGTCCATGCTTTAGACCATGTTTATGGTATGCACACACAAACACACATTTTAAGTTTCAAATTAGTCTTTCAATTCAGTTTGGCTATCATTACATATTTGAGCATACATGAGCATATACAACCAATATTATAGCACCATTTTGATATAAAAATGTAATCACGTGCACTCATCTATTGGGATTTATGGTACTTTGACTCATGTTCAACTGATGCTCGTCCCACAGAGCGAGACAACAACGGAGACTGGAACGAGCACCAAAACTAGCACCAGTACAGGTACTGCCACGCAGGCTGGAGCAAGCGGAAGTGCTGGTGCCGGCGGTGGAGCAGCTGGTGGAGCAAGTGCAGGCGCTGGTGGTAAGCAGTAATCACATTTAATTTTTATCATTAACATTTACAAAGAAATCTCAGGAACAATATCTGTCAACTGCATCATGCGGAGAACTCAGTTAAGGAAATACTAATGTAGAACATTCAATGTAAGTGGTACCATGATCCTTTACGTGATCAAATTAGACTTACGGGGCTTTTAAAAGCTACGCAGTGTACATTACATGACAGCCTCTTCTCCAATATACGGCTTTGGAGAATAATAGAAGATCCATTCCCATTGTTTGATCGATTCGTATAGACTCGAGACAAGGTATTCAAAAGGGGTACAGATATCAATATCAAAACAAACCATATTTTCATCTTTCCTCGTGTTCAAAGTGGTGACATATGCATCATTTACTCTTCTAGAATTTTAAAACCTTCAATAATCGACCTATACTTATACCAACAAGTATGGATATCATTGCTAGAGTACTCAATACAACAAGGTGGTGTACAACTAAACAGTGGGAAAAGGAAAAGTGAGATACCGCTTCAGAACTACTGCGGTATTCCACTTTTCTTTTACACAAATGAGTTGACAAAGCTATTGGGCAGTCATAAATAGAAATCTGGAGAATGTTCCATGGCTGAGCTAGGTAAGTACCAGCCAAGATACATACATTGGGATACCATTTCTTAAAGATAGTAATATCAAGACATTGAAGATCAGTGTCTGAGTTGACGTTTTTTGTTAAAGAGATCTCAGGTTCCATCCCAGTAAGTACCATTGCATATTATATATACATCTGGGACATGTTTTACAAAGCCCTCGAAGCATGCCTATGCATATAGATGACACAGATACTTAATAATAACGAAGAAAAAAACCTAAAACGAACCCATATCATAAACTTGCAGATTCTACTCTTTCGATGAGGAAAAATCACAATATAAGTAAAGATTGTACGACTTTCAGTTTTGTCTTAGTATCACTGTTCCGTTCATTTATTAGGTGATGCCGAAGGAAACGCTGAAGCCGGTGGTGGATCAGAAGGAACATCCGAGGGAGCTTCTGAAGCTGGATCAGACGGTATGTGAACGCTTTATTTTATAGGAACCGTTAAGTGTGATATATTCCAGTCGCGTAGATTTTAAGAGAGTGCCCTTTTCAAAATAAATTCACCAACAATTATTCATTTTTTATCTTTCTGTTTGTCCGAAATCTTTTTCCATTACCAAGAAGTCTAAACATATGATTCTATCTTAGATTTGTAAAATTTACCACCAAACTTGCAAAAGGTTTCAAAAATTATTGTTCCAATATTTGGCCTCTTAAATTACTAGATTCGTAATTTTTATAGTTAATAGTGTAACCTCTCAGTCATAGCGATCACACCTATGCCTCCACCATGCGATTTTACCAAGATCTCTTTCCTTAAATCTATAATCAATTTCCGATTGGGAACAACTGCAACGTAGTTTGGTTTAAGGTTCAAAAAGAGCAGAAGAGAGAAGTATGAAACGAAATCATTTTAAAATTTGGAGGTGATGCGTTGAACCTTTGGAAACGAAGAAAAATAGTACTATAATGTATAATGTACAGAGAGACGCGTTGTTTCCATACAAGCAAGCCAAAGCAGAAAACTGAAATGATATTACTCGCAAAAATCGTTTATCAATGCTGTTGAAACTAGTGAGAACGCAAAACGTTAAACATCATCATAGCTTAAATCATTGACAACGTCATAGATCTTTTAAAAAACCCAAATCAAGCCAACTGTGGCAGTTTAAACCACAAGGTCTTTCTTATAACACATTGTATAGGAGATATAGTATTATATTCAACTGTTAGTTTTAAGCTTCTAGGCGAAGATTGGGTAAAATGATGTATTTGTTTATACTACTAAAATCTGAGTATAATACAGTTGGTGATTCACTGTAATGTACGTAAGAAGATTCTTACTCTTGCTAAGACACCACAACTTTGTTATACAACGCAGATACAGAGATATGTAAATATGAAAGCAAGCAAAAGAGGACCTACTGCTAAAGGACAAAGTTCTGATCTTGAAGTCGTTGCTATCATATATTTATATTTTCAGGAGGCGCTGAGAGTGCAACAAGTGGCGGCAGCAGTGCCGGTGCAGGATCAAGCAGCGGATCCAAGAGTGGTTCCACAACCGAAACAGCAACGAACACTGAATCTTCAATGGGCACCAAGAAGACTAAGGTTTCAAAGAAAAGTGACACTGAGGGCGCTAAGGCTGCCGGCGGTGGTGGATCCAGCACAGAAGCAGGAACAGGATCAAGCAGCGGATCAACAACCGAAACTGAGACAACCGCAGGAACCAGCTCGGACAGCGGATCAAGCACAAACACTGAATCAGGAACCTCCAATGAGAAAGAAAAGGAGAGCCCAAAGGAGGAGAAAACCGAAGCTCAAAGTGAGGCATCTAGTGAATCCGCAAAAGAGGCTCCAAAGGAAGCTCCAAGCGAAGCTGCCCCTGAGAAGGAGGCTGCCGCTGAAGAACCAAAAGAAGACAAGAACAACCCAAGTGCCAGTTCGTCAAAAACATCAACTAAGAGCAACTCAGCATCAAGCACAAGCACGGAGACAATCACTACCACGGAGTCGTCTATGGGAACCAAGAAAAACTCGATCAAAGGGAAGAAACATCTTGGAAAAATTGTTGGAGTCGGCAGGTAAGGTAATGTAGAAACTAACATTAACAATGTAGAGTTTACAACACCTTTATCTAACATACTTGTTTGTTGTATTGTATAGGTTGTTGGAGGCACTTTTTCTCTCTCTAATATCCGCATGGCAAAGACCAAATATTTCATGTAAAAAAATTAGTGGTGAAGAACATTCTCTGACAATCTCACTTTTAAAAAAATTCAGTAGAGTACATAAGACTACAGGCCTGCATCGTTTAAAATGCTGAAAGGCCCTCGGAAGTCAATTTCAGCTAAACTGTTTGTTACACAGCGCAGAGGAGACAGACTGGCTCTACAAAGTAGGCGTTTTCTAGTCTCTCCTGATAGGAAGGCATATTCATTTTAGGTCATTGGCCAAGGAGATGAACGTCTTAAAAGAAGACGCTTTGGGGTGCCTCTTGAGGCTTCATATATACAAGATCAGTCTTGATTACGTATCTATGAAAGAAATGCATCATCAATATCTGTAATACTTAAAACATTGCAGTGATTGGGCGGTAGCACCCGTACGCCTTTACAGGTACAAAGCAGGCAAGTCTGAATGGTGAATAAAGACATTTAACATGTCCATCTCGATTTCTAACGGATTTACACTGTTCTTGTGCTACTTACGTCTCCTAGTAGAAAAATCTTAAAGAATTTCCTTAATTACCATTTCAGTTAGCGTAAGATGCCGTTGGACACCCTGGAGAATAAGAATACTTTGTGGATATATTGTGACTGTGTGGGCCTTGAATGAAGCTTAAGTGGGGTAGTGATCAAAGCGCCAACCTCAATCAGGAAGTCAGATACATACTTCTGATGCCAGGTGAATCCAGGCATGACTAACGGTTGTGGTGATCTCACCGCTGGTATTACAGTGAGTGATTTACCCAATAAGGAAACCCAAAACCTTAGTCTAAAACACAGAATATAGCTTGCCAGTCTTTGAATGGGACATTCTGTGAATGGAATGGAGTGACAAACTCCAATCAGGGAAGCTCGACGGTTTGAAACTTTTCTATTGATCTACCTCTATTCCAGAAACCTGAGTAAGTATGAAAAATCTACCAAAACTTTATACTTGCTTTATATTAATATTTACACGAACCCATGTAAATTATGTATTTACAAGAGGCACATGAGAATATTCCCGTTTCTTGCTCCGTACGTCGATAGTTTTAGAATGATTTTCGTGAGAGCTATTCATAGATATCAGACATTGACACATATGTTTGATTTTGTCACAGTTTTCATCAAATGCCACTTCCATAAGAGCTGAATAAAGGAGTAGCACACAATATAAGTATTGATATTAGTGTACTTGTTAACTCTTTCCAAATTATGTAATATTTACAGGCGTGACAGTCCAACCAGCTCATGTCTTAGCATAATCAATGCCAATCCCCAGGCTCGCAGTGGGAAGTATTGGATTTCTACAAAGGAGGGAGTGGAAGAGGTACTAAGTCCAATCCATATCTCATTAAATAATCATCCATCCAAAATTGACACCTGTAATTATGCAAAACTAATGAGTGTCTTTGATGAAATTCTGACATTATAACATTGCTTTTACTACTTCTTTCAAATGTTTTGGAATTCCAAAATGATTCTGAAGTAGAAAAACATTTATTGATTTCTAAAGAATTATTGTAAAATCAAGATATTTTGAATTCATAAAATTCTAGGTTGTTGTGAAACTTTTAATTAAAATATTCAATTCAAAGAGTACAGAACCTGCAAATATTGAAATTCCAAAAGTACGTACATTTTCTTCGCCACCCATTTCCCCTTCTACATCAAAATCATACTAAAATTCAAAGGATATAGTTCAAAAGGAAAAGAATTTAGCACCTGCTATCTTCATCAGATTCAACTAAAATCGGAGCTAGAATATGTCAAAATTCTAAAACACTTCACATTCCACATTATCTGTAATCAGCTTTGAGTGGATTAAAACTTCGCCCACTGTATTGAGAAGAGAAGATAAACCTACGTTTTGTCTAGAAAACCTTAATCAAGAATCAAAATTTGACAAGAGCACTCAGAAGTAACAAACATTTTCTTATTTCAACATATTCAGAAACTGCAAATTCGTGAAAGTAAAACTCCATCATTTGACACTGTCATCATTATCATGCGTGAGGGTTGGCAGTTGATGAGAAGGTACCTGAAACTACCTAGTATGCTACAGAAATCTGCTAGAAGAAAAAGTAGGAATGCGAAGAAGAGGAGAACTATTGGAAAGTATGAAAAGCTGTAGAATGAAGTTTGTTCATGAGATTTGAATATCAAGGCAGAAAGATGCGAGAAATAGTAATGGATGGAAGTGTAATCAGGTCCCTAGTCAGAGGTGATGTGTTTGCTAAAAAGATGTGAATCAAACCGTCGTATACGAGCAACAAACGAAAGCAGAATGACAAAGTGTTTATGTCAGTTAACAATGTGCGGGCACGTACTGTGAGTTTGTTTCTGCGTGTAACATTCCACTCCCGTTACTTACATCTACCCCTCTACTATAAAATGCTCCTTGTTTATCTAACATGTTGCACATACGGTAGAGATGATTTTATCTCAAGTAAATTTGAGATTTTCTTAACTTTCAATTTTATGCTGATTGTGTTATGAAAATCACTCTATCTTATCCTCATCAAACGTACTCCCTTCTCTGTAAAGCTACCTTAAGCAAAGTTATGTAATAATTCCTTTTTAGCTGGATAATATGATCTTCTCAAAGCACGAAGAGCACTGTAAGGTCTTATGTCATGACCCACGTCATTATCAAATTGATAACAGTCAAATGTACTGCATAGGGTCAGACAAGCTTAATTTTAGGTTTAGAATTTCACATTTTTATTTTCATCCCCTCCCCCTTCACCCCCTGACTTACTCTTAACAAGCACATACATTATACAATTTAGTTGTACATGCTCCTTAAATACAATCCCAATGATTTCTGTTCTGATCCCTGTTCCCTATTTCCTTTCCTCTCTTTCCAGATCTACTGCGACATGAGCAAACACGTGATCCTTCCCGAACCAAGTGACGACTTCGACGATGATTAGAATATTTAGAACAAGAAACAAAATTGTCACCTTCAAGAAGCCACATTGCTTTGGGTACTTCCGACACGGAGGATTACCTCTTTGCTTAAAGACGGCTTTCTGTTAGGGGCTTCGATTCATAGTCCATTTATTTGTATTACTTTTACCTTGCGGTACTTATGTCTAATATTTATATGGGCTTTCATCTAATGGTGGATAATTTTAGTCAGGTGTACGATTAGGGCAATGGCCCATAGTCAACTAGCCACGCTTTGACAAAGAGGTAAACGCAATGAAAGCTAAAACTACTATTTGCTTCGAGCCTGACAATAAGCCCTAACAATTTTCCTATAAAATAATGAACCTACAAAACTTTCCAAAATTCCACTACCATGACACAAGCCTTGAGCTTTATGGTGAAGAAATTCACTCCCTTTGCTAATTCTGCGTTGGAGATAAAAATTGGCAGTCATGTCCATATGTCTGTTTGGCCGCATTAAATGTATTTTGCGACGTGTCTTTGTAAACTATACATTTTTGAGGTGCAGCATCTGCCTTTAAACGATTTAAAACACTTGGACGGGCTATTGACGTTGACTATGGGCCACGAAATACCTTTATTTACAAAGGTTCTACTCAAGTATTTTGATGCTTTGATTCTTCAAACGCCAATAAAGTGTAGAGTGCTTTGCATCGCCACATTCACATCGTCCGTTCTCCACTTCCACTGATCTTAAAAGCATTAAATACCATACTTTGATGACTAAACACTATTCAATGATTTTGGTAATGCAAACACATAAGGGACCAATACTCAGATGCGAAATCATATAGGGAAAGGAGAAGTAAAATATCTGCTCAAGAGGGTTCTACAGAACAAGGCACTTGTCGTGGAGTTGTGAGCTGGAATTATTTCTGATATCATAATCAGGCGAGGATGCCAATCCATAATTGAAATGCAAGACTATTATATTTTTCATCAAATCATAAGCCGACATCAGTAACTACATTATACTGTAATTTATTCACATATTAAATAGACACGACAGTAGCAACAGTTTGGTTTGTCTTTGTTGATTTTACTATTCTCTTATCCCTGAAACCATTGCGCCTTCACCACATTCAAATTGCAGTCCACAATAAAGACGTCGTAATTTGTCTAATTGGGGAGAAGCCTTTAAGCTATACTTATTGAAACAGATTTGGATCATGCAGTTTACTGTATGAAGCAACGGCCGATTATAAAACTTTCAAATGAGCGTCATCTTGCGCATACAGTTTTGATGGTTTATATCAAAGTGCACTCTTAAATATTTTTGATACTCCGCGATTTTTAAACTGCTTTGTAATTGCAAGAGGTGTCAACATAGAGCTTTTGGTTCCATTTTATAAAATCAACTCAGTTCATTACAAACATCACATTATACTTGAAACACGTGCCTTAGCGGGAGGGAATGTATTGTAAGCCTGTTCCTATTAAAGGCATTTGAATATCTAAATTGTGCTGCATATCCGTTGGGTTTAGAAACTACCTGCGTGAATGAAAGGTTAAGATAGCAAATATGGTATGAACTAAGATAAGACATGATATTTTATATACATTTCTACTGCTTACAAAAGTATGGATGGTTTCGTGTGCATTATTCTGTTTCCCTTTATTATTGTATTTGAAATATATGAATCCACATCATTTTCAGATGTGAGTAAGGAAGGCCAACTATCAACCTCTGCTACATTTACATTCAAACTTTCTAAGGATGGAAGAAATTGCTATAGAAATTTGCGTATAAAAAGACAGCTTAGCCGTTACATAACATGTTTTTTGTGTAAAGTGAAGTTTTTTACCATCAATATCAGCTCAATATGGTCGAAAACATTTTATCTGCGTTCTGCGAATAACTCCTGGGGCCATAAGGGTATTTTGAGGCCATTAATGTTGCTGAACTGCTGCCTGGCTCCTACACTAAAGCTACCTCGTTACTCTTATCAATTAACGCAGTTGTGTGATCTGTTGTAACTGGTCAAAAAGAAGTCCGCAAGCCTCGTATATGATTTTGAGCTCGAGAATGAGACGGTTATTTCATTGGATGGCGGCGGGATGCACTACGAACTCCTTTTTATCATTTTCCTTATCTAATTATAAAAATTGCAGTGAATTTACATTTCACGAGTATTCTTGGTATTCTGAGTGAAATAAGTAAAAAAACTGGAGGCAAATTTGCCACATTAAAAAGAAAAGGGAATGTCATGTCATTACCCCTAACAGTTTTCCAATATTCAGTCTCCATTTATAAAGGAAGTTCAAAAAGGTACGATGAATGGAATTTTTTCTTCGTAAACAGTTTTCAATATATAAAAAGCTCATAATTTTGTTCATACTTTCGCTTCACTCTGCTTAATATCATTCGTTGCAACAGTGGAGAGAAAAACTGTAAGTGAGCGAAAATGGGGTAAGAGGTGAGGCGGAAAACAAAGAACAAAAATTATAGGAGAATACATCAAAACATGTTAAGCCTTAATCACTGGCAAATGCTAAAAAAGTACTTAATCAAACATATACGTTTATTGTGTATAGAAACAACGCAAGATTGCAATCAGTAATGAAACCTGTGGTCTCTACTGTAACATGGAATGCTACATTTCTTGTCATGAATTCCTTTAACATTTGTTCTTTGGCTCTTTAAAAGAGAGAAGGTGTTGAGCATAATTTCTTTCCTAAGAGTTATAGTTAGGAGTGCCAGACTAAGTAATAATGGGAACGATGAAGCTTTTCTGGAAGAAGTAATCTCTCAGACTTTGGGCTGTCCAGCAGAACATTAACTCACACGACTGCACTTGATGAAAGAGACGAGCAGCAACGAACTGCCGAAAGCACTGGAAAATGCCTTTAGAATGGAGCCAAGATAATGTTTAGTTGATGTCGAGGTTTGGTATCGACTTCTAGGCTGTAACGATTTTCATCCACATTTGTATAACCAACATTTGCATGGTGGAAATGGATTCTTAGAAAGACAGTATTAGTGAAGAGGAGTGTTTCCAACAAACAGAATAAAAAACATTGAACTGAAATTTTAATAATATCTTTAACGAGCGAGGATATTGTGCTCCACGACAATGCTTGAAAAGCTTATTCAAAAGTATACTCTTGAATTATTTAGACTTTGAATATATATCGCAAAATGCCCTGTAGTGCATACTCTCTTCCATTGAGCTACCAAACCACTTGAGTACTTACGCTCTGATGGAACACACTGCTTTCCTCCGAGAACGAAATCCATAACGTTAAATTCTTTTGCAATCTTTATTACAAACATTCTAATAAATGACTTTTCCAGTATAGTATAAGAGGGTTGTTTCAGCATTTGTAAATCTTACAAGATTATTTCCTCGTGTTGCATTTTTTACATTTTTGGTTACTGTAAATTCTAAGGCTAAGCTTCTCTAGTTTGATGTGTCATTTCTGTTATAAAAGCGGTTTCCTGCAACTCTATCAAATCTTCAGTATGCTAAAAAGTCCCATATAAAGGAAGCTCAAGTGATTTGGTCTTGGAACCAAAGGCTAGGTTTGTACTGTCCTAACCTGGAGAATGAAACTATACTTTAAGAGGAAAATATTTATCATCACTCATTAAACCTGTTGCGCACATAACGGATGATCATAGATGAGGGTAATTTTAAACTCTATATAAACACGCCAATACTCGATACGAGTAGAACGCAAGTAAAGGATAGTATTAAATAATATATCATAATATACTATAATTATCATAGAATCAGTAATGGAAAAATTAGCACTCTCTTGATGCTGCTTTCTTCCGCGTTCTGTGTTCTTTTCACTATGAGTAGTTTTCGACTCGTTTTCCCTTCGATCTTTTACAAACGTTTTCGGTAGTGGCCTTCCATAGACGTCTATCGTACCATAGACGTCTATCATACCGCAACTTTGTACGACCAACGAGACGGGTACTTTTATCAAGTCCACTGTATAAAATCGCTTTAACCGGTCGTTGATCCTCTATCCTAGATACGTGACCGAGCTACCTTAAACGTCACCTAGATAACATTATTTGGATAGCGTCCACATTTACTCGCCTCAATACTTCTTTGTTGCTTACGTAATCGCTCCATCGTATCTTTAGGATCTTTCCCAAATAGCGTTGTTGAACTGTACGGAGCTGGGTAATGTGGCGATACATTTTCCAAGTCTCACAACTATATAATAGCAGGAGAATCAGACATTGTTCGTAGACTTTCATTTTGCTTGAGGGTGAGGTTATCAGAGTCAAACACTCGATTTCGTACTCGACCATATACAGAGGAAACTACCTGAAATTTTCTAACTACAATGTCATCTAGCTGCGCGCAGCCCTTCCAAATATAAGTTAATTTACATGAGCCATATGCTTAAACGAAAGGAAACAAGCCTGAGTTCGTAAAGAGCAATTAGGACGGTGGGGTTCCGCATTGTGTCTTGCGTTCCCTTCTAAGAAGGTAGTGTAGTGTTAGCCAACATGGGCATACACCAGGACATAGAGTTCCATCCCTGTAACAAATCTAAGTACTGTCCTCTTACACAGAAGTTAGAGTGCTTGGGGAAGCTCGTTACCTTGGCCAAACTCAAAAAAGCTTAACCTGTATTAGTCGAGATTTGCTGTGAAAAATAGAACGCTTGATTTATGACTTTCTGGTACCTTACTCAAAAGGAAAGTGGCTCATATCTCCATAAAAGTTCCTTATTGATTAGGTGACGGAAGGCAATTGAAGTTATGGTTGACTTCGTATCTCATGTTAAAGAAAAAAAAAGTCTCAGCCTATATATTACTTCATAAAGTATGGCTTTCTGTAACACTAGTAAACAAGAAAAGAGGAGTCTTCTCCTGTAATTATGAAATGCACATACATCAGTAATTATGAAATGCACATGCATCAGTAATTATGAAGTGCACATGCATCAGAAATTATGAAGTGCACATCAATCAGTAATTATGAAATGCACATGCATCAGTAATCATGACATGCACATGCATCAGTAATGATGAAATGCATATGCACCAGTAATCATGACATGCACGTTTGTGATTACTGTAGACCACTTTGAATCTATTTAAGTTATTCAATTTGACTATACCTGTTATAAATGTTACAAATATTGTGAACGTAGACATTTTCTATGGTTATTAACACACGTAAATGACACCCTTGAAAATTTTATAACGTTTCGGGGGCATGTGGTTGTATACCTTTTCATAAGAGTTAAATGTCTATTTGAAAACCTAATACCCTTAGCAAACTCGAGCTGCGAGTTCGGTTTCACGTAAGGAAATTTACAGGATCCACTTGTTGCTAAATTGCTTCAGTAGCAATGATTGATTTTATGGATTCTAGATTGTCTAAATCAGTCTTCTTGATTCTGATTGGACACACCTTAAGAGATTAACAGTAGCTTAAGAGCACTTTTTGTGTATCTTATAGTATTTGACACTACCTTGCATCATCTGTAGAGAAACAATATTAGTTGAAAGTAGAACATCACTACAATACGTTTCCTCCGTAAATGATCCAAGGTAACAGTTAAAGGTCAGAACACAACATCCACACCAAATGTTTCTCGAGCTATCAGAAATATTCCACGTTTCACTGTTTGTCATCAGAATTACAATTTACCCGGAAGTTTTGCTGCAATTGTTATCCTCCTTCAACTGCGTTGAATTTTTTGTCCTAGATTTATGAAATTTGAAAATTTGATTTCTGCAACAAAAAGTGAGCATTCTATTGAGTAAGTGATGATACATACTATACATCATGACCTTTGCTTTTTTCCCCATCATTTCCTATGACATTGTGTACTTTCGTGCAGCAACCACTATTCTTATAGAGCCGAGAAGATTATGTTGCATTTTGAATAAATCTTTGAATAAGCCTTATCCTTCCTAAGTTGCTTAGCTTAGATTTTGTGACCATCACAGACTCTGAAGTAAAGAAATTAACTAAATAATTGATTTTTCATAAAATCTTAAAAATAATAATAAAGACGGGTGGACACCAATGAACATGGTAGAGGTAAGCTCAGGAAAAACTTGATTTTACTTTGATTGCTGATAATAAGTCTGTTCATTACTTACATGAAACTTATGTGTTAAGAATTTACGCGGGTCTAACTTATGCCTTTATGATTCGTGTGTGTAAACTAAACTCCTGGACAGCAACCCCGATGTTTATCTTAAACTATCAACTTGTTTTCACTTGCTTTTAAAGAACAAAACAATGTTATTGTTTACCCAATGGAGTCATACTTCCTTTCTCTTTACTTAATGTTACAAAGTTTTTATTCCTAGATAATTTTATCAGCCTAGATCTTTAAAGAGTGTTTTACATAGATCCAAATAACGGGACGTTAGAACATAAATCAATGAAATACTTTCAAATCTTTACAAACAGTACATCAATTTACCCTTCCTAACTATAGGTGTTACTTCTAAATTCTGAAGGACTGTGAATAGGAATATAAATAAGAAGCTGACAGGCGAGTTAAAGGAAGCATACCAATCTATCTGAAATTGATTATGTCAGTATCACGTGATCTAAGTAAAGTTGAAACCTTATATGGGTAAGCATATCACGTGTTGTCATATCACGTGTTGTCATATCTTGTGATATATTGTATATCACGTGGCTTTTCGTGGTACCCATTCTTGTGATTCACGTTTGTGCATAGAACTGTTCGTGTCGCAGATGTGCCCTGCACTACAGCACGATCGTATTAATCTCTATGCGATGTTGCCCGAGGGCAAGGGCACCACTCGCGCTTATATCCTTGCTATGCCGTGCTAGTTTCTATTGACTTGTATGATAAATTTGTCAAAGATGGACAGCGTAGATGTCGTCCATGATCGAGAACCCTCACAAGCACAGTAGTATTATTGTTTTGGAATTTTCTCTTATTGTATTATTAGTTATGTCGATATTACGAGTAGGGCATACAATGAAATAGTCGGTCGTGGCATATATTTCAAGAAGTCAAATTTAAACACAGATTTTTTACCATTTTCCTAA
>JAAAKL020009389.1:0-15134 GCA_010016065.2 Carybdea cf. marsupialis auct. non (Linnaeus, 1758)
AGTAACGTCAGGCAACTCAAGCCAAGTAACGTCAGGCAACTCAAGCCAAGTAACGTCAGGCAACTCAAGCCAAGTAACGTCAGGCAACTCAAGCCAAGTAAAGTCAAGCAACTCAAGAAAAGTAACGCCAGGCAACTCAAGATAAGTAACGTCAAGCATCGCAAGACAGTCGAGGCAAGCAGACTATTACAATGACGTAAAGGTAACTTAAGCTACGTCAAGGGTACTCCACACAAGCACAAGCACATCACGGCAGCTCAACCTATGTCGTGTCAACTTAGTTGAAGTACAATCAAATAAAGGCAACTAAGGTGCAGCTCAATTACGCAACGGCAACACATATGAGGCACGATCGCGTTAAAGCAAGTAAACCCAAGTCACATCAACAAGACAACTCAATTCAAGCAAGATCACGTCAAAGAAACTCAACCTACGTCACGTCAACTTAGTTTGAGTACATAAAATACGGTACCTAAGTGGGTACCATCGCGTACCCCACATGCCCAGGGAGGCAATTAACCCTATGAACTGCCAAAACACCCTTTTGCTAGCCCGTTCACTTTATCTTGACTTCTCTATCACTGAGGCCATCTACAAAGAGTGAAAGATCTAAGGAACGATACACTTGATTTGTACCTGGTTCTTCTCAGGCACGGCCGAAAAAGACTTCACGATCACACTCAACCAAAACCTAAATGTTCAAAACTGCTCAATCTCTTGCAGTTTCTAGTCATCCCCGGACACTGAAGGTACCAACAACTATACGACTCACTGTCCTCGAAAAAGCTTACGGAGGCAGAGGATAAGCAGACAAAGGACTTTATGTTTCCATATATAGTAGCAGCATTCTTTCAACTTTTAAAAGTTTGACTCAAGCCGTAGATAAATCAAACAACTCTATGTTTCCACATATAGTAGCAGCATTCTTTCAACTTTTAAAAGTTTGATTCAAGCCTTAGATAAATCAATCTGAAACCATTCTCAGAAGAGATTTGTGATTGAAAATAGAAAAACATTTTTTATTTTGAATCTCAAATTATATAAGCAATTGCCAGAGAATATGTGGAATAGCGAAATTCATCACAATCTCAACGACGAAAAGCGCTATATCCAACAAGTTAAAAAGATCAAGAATTCCTTACCAGAGAATCATGTAGTCCTCTATTACCGTGCACCTCCGCTATCTCCTCTGGAGTCCTGTTGTCCTTGTTTAACATGTTCAACGCTTTATGGCCTCCTTGGCATCTGATCAATGCGTAACATAACTTCCACAAGCCAAAACGGGCTGCCCAATGCAGTAAAGTGGGATATTCCGTTGGATAATTGACTGAAGGAAGAAAGCGTACAAATCTGAAACGTACTTGTGAAACATAACTTCCACAAGCCAAAACGGGCTGCCCAATACAGTAGGGTGGGATATTCTGTTGGATAATTGACTGAAGGAAGAAAGCGTACAAATCTGAAACGTACTTAATGAAGCGAAGAACAATGCAATACTAACCACTTTTTTAAACCGTTTTTGCCAGACACTAGTCACAGCAATCAATTTGGAGTGAAGATACAAAATCTTCGCGAAGAATTTATAGGAAATTAGATAAAAGGTCTGGAACACTTTGCTGCAAATACCAGTCTGTACGAGTAACACGTTTTGGGTCAATAGCGTTCATGACAACGCATACCTTACCAAAATATCTCTTTGCTGACAATGCAGAGGCTTCCTTCCCTAAATAAATGTTGCTTCCAGATCGGCAAGATGAAGTGCTGAGAGGGCTTTCAGTGATAGTAGTTTTCAATCAAATTTTGGTCGAATGGCCAGTCCTTTTTCAAGGACATGGGGTTAATTTTTCAAACACAAGTAACAAAATTTCGATGCCTTACTGTGCAGGATTAAGATGGCCGGCACATGTTGCCCGGTTTCCCCCTCGTAATCACTGCGACACACGGCTTGTATAATCGCTTTCACAAAAGCAAAAGTGAGTATTTAGGCCGTACGTCGTAAAGATCGCAAGTCAGAATCCCTCTGAACAGTGTCTGGCAAAAAAGATTTCGCAAACGTATCCGTTACTCAACGTATTTTTCAAGTTCAGTACTAATGATCAACTTTTGAAATACTGCAACAGTTACCTGAGGCCAGAGAGCACGCTCTAGAAGGACGTTGTCTTACCGGCTGAGCAATGGGGACCTGATATCACACATCACACTTCTCTAGTTGCCATAACCGCTCGTATTCTTCAAGCGATTGAACATCGACATCCAGCTATTCGCAATTTAAAATTCTTCACCTTAAAGAGGCAGATTTTCATCATATCGTCAATTCAATTGAAGGACCATTGTAAATTTCGCAAGTGAAGGAGCTGCTAATTCGTTCAAAGTTACTGCAGAAATGAAGAAAGCGTCGCGCGCCTATGAACCGGTGGAAACAGTAGCCTCTTTACATAAAATCGTCATTTTAAGAATATAATATAATAAAACATAAAGCATTTAATAAAACCTAAATGGCGCATAATCGCAACGAATCGTATTGAGTGACAGAAATTATCTAGGTACATTTCTCCCATCATACATTAACTGCCACAATATTTGCTACTCCTCAGTTACACCTGGATAAATTATGAGACTACTCCAGAGGAAGGAGAAGCACATTCTCTCTGTGCTACGCAAGCAACATATAGGCCTACCAGTACGCTAGTCATGTTCTAAAACTTGTAATTACTCTCGTTCAGCTATTGGAATTCATTTCTTGGAAAACTGGGAATGCGATGAAAGATATTCGAACAACATGCTCAAGGTTCTATTTAGAACAAGCTAGGCATTACATCTTCAAATGTTAATTGCGGGTTTCAATAAACTGCGTAAATTCTTTTTTATACCGGCAGAAAAAGTTCCTCATTAACGGAATTTTATCAGAATACTGCTTTATTCTAGCTTCCTGATTGTGAATATTTTAACTAAATTTCTTTTCAATGCAAAAAATTTTACGTCCGTTCCCTTTTATCCCACAACTCATCTACATCCAGTACATCCAATATAAACGTATTTAATAGCTACTTGTAATATTTAAGAAACTTCTAATTAGTGCAAAATATATTGGCTTTATGATTTTGCAAACGGCCAATCGAAGAGTTTCAGTCAATATGTATTCAAAATACGTCTGTTTTTGTTCTGTATATTTTATCTTTGAGCAATATGAACATATGCAAAGAGACCAAAAAAATAATCAGGAAAATTGAAGAAAGAATTACTTCCTACATTACAAACAATCTCACCACGTCCCATATCTTTCGGTTCTCAGCCCACAGGAAAAAACCCACAACAAACACAAAGTAAACATAACGCCATCTTCCTACCAAGTCCGATTCTCGCTCTTTCGAATGTTCACATTTCACCATTATCAACCAGAGACACCTAGGTCTAGTAGCCTAAAGATGAAAGACGTTCCACTCTAAACGTGGCCTAGAAAAGTCTATGCCTCGTGACATACTAAGCCCAAACATCTATTTTGAAGGAGTCCTTGCTAAAAAACCTCAATTATACAAAAGAACAGCATACCTTCGTCGTGAGCTTCCGAAGCATCTCCTTTCAACAGGTCAAAGTTTGGCGGGATGTTTTTCGAAAAACTTTCCTTCAGCTGCTCATCCAGGACACTTAAGCAACGTGGGCTTACGTTGTTTGCTGCGCACATAAAACTGATGGGATCGTTGACTTTCGCTAAAAGTTGATTTACGATTAAAAGATTCGACGTGAACTGGAATGGCTGTAAAGAAACGGCTATCGGACGCCTCGCACCCTTTGTAAAAAGTGACACTTTGGCTTCCTCAGGACACAGAAAACCTGTCAATGCGAGAGAATGCCAGAGAATTACACCCTTATTAAAAAGAATCTAGTTTATATAAGTATTACGTCTCAGATGACCTGAAATTCAAGAATAAAATAAGAACATAGCAAAACCTCCACACGCATGCGAAGCTTCAAGGCGTGACATCCCAGTGTAAAAATTGTATCTTTAGAAACTGTCTCGAAACTTACTTACGATGAATTTTGTGTATATGCAATAAATGAGATACTGCATTCCCTTTGTCTCGTACCATAATTTCTAGTGTTATTTTCAAATCTATCCAAATCTGATATTGATGAAATGTCATGTAAGGATAATACAAGAATATATGCTGGCTCAAAATGAAGTAATTCTACGGATATTTACGAAGTTAAACGTAGTTACATTTTTAAAAAGTGTGCATCGTGAGACATGTAAAGCGAAATCGATGCTAGCATGCTAGATAACATCACTGGCTTTACAAGCCGATAATGAAGAGCCGTTGTGCATGACAGCTTTTGCTATCGGACATACACGACAGCAAATGCTATCCGGCACGCATCTGGACGACCGGTACGACCACAACAGAGATGTAGAGAACTACCACTATAGACAATTCATCGCAAAAAGGAAGATTTTGTGTTTTGTTATCAGATTTAAGTCTTGAGTATGTGAAATAACGTAGTCATGAACAGATATGGCTGAACTCTTAATGTAGCCTCGGTCTGACGTTACATAACCGTAAAGAATATATTGTTATGTAAATCTAAAATAGCTGTTCAGATGAGCTAATCAAATGTTTCTTCTTTGAATCATTATCTGTCTTAATTTATGACATAACGGTGCCTACGTTTCTCCACTCATTGATCTCTAAAAAATAATGAATGGAGCATCTTCCGTATCAAAGCAAAGTCAGTTGTTGGACGACATTTCAATCCCCATCAAGCAAAGCTTATAAACAATGTTAAGTAAAATGGCGGACGTTCTCGCCATATTTTAACTTCTGGGGATAAGTATTCGTGATCACACTTTGGAAACAATGGGAACCTCGATCCAGTCTTTTATAGAGATCAGCGGTTCCACGGGAGAATGCAAAATGCATTAGCTACATATTCGCTATTGTGTAACTGCTCTACACAGGGCTACACGGCACAAGCTTTGCTCCGATCCCTCTCTCTCAGAATGAGATGCCATGAAATCGAGTCATCTTGTCATCAGCTATTGTTAGAACCTTTTGTAGAGGGAAACTGAGCAAAAGCTACCTGATATTATAAGGCTAAAAACAATAAGCCAAAAAGGAAACTATATTTCAGATAACTTTTTGTCTATTTCTGACTTCCTCAAGTCTATAGAAATAGATGAAACGTTGTCTGAAATACACTTTCCTTTTTGGCGTATTATTCTCTATTGCTATATTGGTGTGTTTATTACCTTATAAGAAGCTACAAGGCCACCCGGTATGAAAATTATACTATATCGAAAGCTATCCAATATCCAAAGCTACCTAGTACTACATAAATGCGGCCTATGTCTCCTTTTAGTAAGTCAAAACACGAATTTACTCCACAATACCTTCTGGAGAAGAGGGAGTACCGTCAATGAAATAAAAATCTACGAATAACCAAGCATTTTATGTCTTCCTCAACTGACAAAAATGGTCTACTCCCAAGACTCACTTTCAGGCTGATTGGTAAGACTGTTAGACCGTTTAAGTATTATCGAACTCGACAGTAGTTTGTTGTAGCTGCATTCCAACAGACAGCGTAAAAGGTCAAGTTGATTTCGCGGTCGAACCAGAATGATATATTGAGAAAGTAGATGTAAAAATGGGCGGAGAGAGAGGTCGATCGCTTCGTTGTTAAAAATTTGTGCAAGCGATAAATCGTTACCATAGACCTGATGATTTCAGAGCGTTTTTCCATCAGAGAACGTATTTCACATTTTCTGACCCCGTCATCATTTTGGCCAAGGAGCTATGTACATGTCCTCCAGCATTCAAATACTTCGATTTAGTGAATGCATCTTTGAATGAAGGTATGTAAGAAGGAATGCATCTATGAACGAAGTTATGCATGAAGGAATGCATCTATGAATGAAGGTATGTATGAAGGAATGCATCTATGAATGAAGGTACGTATGAAGGAATGCATCTATGAATGAAGGTATGTATGAAGGAATGCATCTATGAATGAAGGTATGTATGAAGGAAGGAGGGAGAAGAAGGGAACGAGTGAGTCAGTCAGGTAGGCAGGCAGGCAGGCAGGCAGTGAGTGAGTCAGCGAGTGAGTCAGTGAGTGAGTAAGTGAGTGCGCGAGCGAGTGAGTCAGTGAGTCAGTGAGTCAGTGAGTCAGTGAGTCAGTCAGTAAGTCAGAGAGTGAGTCAGTGAATGAATCAGAGAGCGAGTGAGTGAATGAGGCAGTCCTTCAGTCAGTGACCGAGTGAATGAGTGAGTGAGTGAATGAGTGAGTGAGTGAGTGAGTGAATGAGTGAATGAGTGAGTGAGTGAGTGAATGAGTGAGCGAGTGAATGAGTGAGTGAGTGCGTGAGTAAGTGAGTGAGTCAATGAGTTAGTCAGTCATTCAATACTTCAGTCAGAGAGTCAGTCAGTGAATCACTAAGTCAGTACGTCAGTCAGTCAGTAGTCAGTCAGTACGTCACTACGTCAATGAGTCAGTCAATGAGTCACTAAGTAAGTCAGTGGATAAGTGAGTCAGTCGGGCAGTAGGTGGGTTAGTCAGAGTGTGAGAGTTTCAAAGAGTCAGTAAATATATCAATGAGTTAGCTAGTTGGTTTGTAAGGATATTCCGTACTACACAGCAAATACAGAAACTAGCAGAAAAATATGAAGTAATCATAAATAGCGCACTTACGTGGTGTCCTAACTGTAACTACATTTGGTGCATCAAGTCTGGCTGATACTACTTCGACTTGATTTGATATTAATCCATAGAACTTAACCTCATATTCTCCGTCTCCTGGTATCGGGGGACTGAAGAGGAGTACAATTTTGGTCTTCTCCTGGAATGGGAAAGAAAAATGCACGTATTTTCAGTATGATTACTGTTGCGAAAAATGCACGTATTTTCAGTATGATTACTGTTGCGAAAAATGCACGTATTTTCAGTATTATTACTGTTGCCAACATAGGCGCAGATTGCCGTAAGAATGTGGAGGGGGCAAATGGATTAGGCGTGGACTATTTGACATTTCTGTGCCCAAAAGTGGGGGGATGAAGCAGCTGTTGTTCCCCCGTCCCCCACAGAATCTACGCCCATGGTTGAAAAAAACTCACAAATACAACAAACTGCGCTATGTTCATTGCAGTCAACCTAATTCATTTACAATTATCAGATTCGTTTTCCAGTTCTCTATGGCAAACATTCCAACCACTACAACTTGGAGTAACTTCCTTACTTAACACTGGCAGGAACTGATGACCGTCTGCTTCTGAAATGGTCTTAATATTCACTCTAGCCCAAGGATAAAAAATGAAACAACAGTTTTCACACAGTAACGTAGTGCAAACTACAATGAAATTATGGAAATACCATCGGACATTTCGAGAGCAAAGTAAAATAATGAAAAATTATACGCGTTATGGTCACAGATATGAGACACCGCCACATGTAACTGAATCAGGCATATGACTTATGGTCACATAAACAAGACATAGTCAGACTTCAGTGAAAAACGCAACAAAATGTCAGTTACAGTCATAAATATGAGACACCGCCAGACGTACGCGAATCAGGCATATGACTTATGGTCACATAAACAAGACACAGTCAGACTTTAGTGAAAAACGCAACAAAATGTCAGTTACCGTCACAAATATGAGACACAGCCAGACGTACGTGAATCAGGCAAGGAAATATGAGACACAGCTATACTTTAGTGAACCAGGCAAAGAAATACGAGTTATGGTCAGAAACACAAGACACAGTCAGAATATAGTGATACGGTAATGTAGTAAGGTTAAGAAATACAACATACAGTCGAACAAAGCTGGACTTAGTGAAGAAAGTAAACAAGCATAAACCCCAGTCAGAGATAAATAAAGAGTCATGTGCTTCGGCCAGACAAAGATGAATTCAGCCATGTGGACAAAGGGATGGTGAAGGAACATGTATCTCGATCTGGCCGAGATGATTTTTTTAAAACTAGTAAAAAAGGTGTGATTTTCAGTCAAGCAAAGGTGGATTTGGCTTTAGGCACAGCGGGATTAAATAGACAAGAAACTGCCTAGGTGAGTTTAGTGAGCAATGAACTGAAAGTGGTTTAATGTTGGCCCACGATGAAAGGAACGGAGGCAAGATACAAAGTATCAAAGGATACACAAGGTTAGTCAAGACCTTAGGTGCCAATTGTTTTATGATTTATTAACATCATTCAATAAACTCTTTATCACAAAATAACCTTAAAATCACAAGAATTCAAGCTGCAATCTTCTATAACGCGGTGCAGAAATGCCATCATTACACTTTAATCCCTTGGCATCGATTGAGGGAAATTTTGGACTTCATAGGAACTGTTGCTGTCACTGTAGATCAATAGGGACCCTATCTGGAGATCATCGCATGATATACTCAGCACTTTTCATCCTCTCCACAAGAGCAATAGAGCAGGGGATGGAAGTAGGTCCAGGAGCTTGTAAATGGCCACAGTGTGGATCAGCACAGGGCTCCCTGAGACCGGTATAAAATAGCAGGTGCCCATACAGGGCCAAAATTTTTTGGGGTCTTGAATGGTAGTCACCATACTAGCCCCACCTATGGCGCTGCAGTCCATCCTTCTCTTTTTATTTCCCTGTGTAGTTCTAACCTACGTTGATAACCAAAACAGCTTAAACGATTAGGCCTTCAAAAGGGTTATCACTTCTTGCCTAGTCTGAACATCTGATTTGAACAGGATTTCAAAGGAAAACGAGCTAGTTTCGAGGGTCAAGAAACGTTAAATGAATAAAAACCCATTGATTGTTTTTCAAAAATTGTATTTGTTCACATTTGTTGTATGAAATGCAAGTAAACAAAGAGTATGTCAATATAAAAATTCATTGATGTGGCAAAGACGTCAGCTTTGTTTACTCCAATGACAAGCAATACAAATATCGCCACTTGTTTGCATTTGCTGATAAAATACAAGTTGTTCTCTTAGGTTTATCTGATATGACACAATATGATACTAGCAAAAATTAACACCAAGGATTCCCTTAGTTAACATGAAGTTTCTGCTGTATGCACAACTTTTCATTTAGGTATACGAAGCGAGAAGGAAATAAATTAGCAGTAGCTCCGAGACACATGGAAAGGTCATACATAAACATTACAAGAAAGGGCAAAATCCAAAACAAAGTCATTATAGCGAGCACCAAAGTAACAGGCATTATGCAAAAAGCAAACCAAATGAAAGGAAAGTGGGCAGGACGTGTTGCCAGGATGGAAAATAGCAAATAGGCGAAGAAGACCACTGACTGGATACCCAGAGAAGGGAAGAGAGCCAAAGGGAAGACACAAGAAAAGATGGAAAGATGACCTTGAGGAAAGGTGTGGCATGAAATGGATGGGAAGAGCACAGAACAGAAAAGCAGGGAGAACCTTGTGGAGGCTATCTGCCTGCAGTAGTATGAAAAGCTGATGATGATGATGATGACGATGATAATGATACTGATAATGATGATGATGATGATGATGATGATGATGATGATGATGATGATGATGATCATGATGATGATAATGATGATGATCATGATATGAGCTAATTGTAATGTAACCTCATAAGTCAGTGCACTAAGTAGGTTATCATACATATAGGTTGGGTTTTCCAGCTACCTTTTGTATTATGCAGTTTGGCTCCTATGGGCCAAAGGGGGCTGTCAATATAATAGATAATTAACTTCTAAAGATTTCTAACACTCGCCTCTTATTTTGGAGGTGTACCATATGCAGAGGGAAAGTGATAATGTCACATATAAAAAGTTTTGAAATTGTATGATTTGACTCCAGGTATCTAAAGGCAACCCTGGAATAGGCTGCTTCCAAAAACACCATACCTGTACTGTATATAGTGTTTAAATCGGAGGAGTTTAAATCTCAAAAATCTCTGGTCAAAACTCTGTTAATATTCCTTGGTTCCTTACATTAGGAAACAGCATCAAATTACAAGGTTTTGTTAGAGAGATTTAAAACTTTGAAAGCAGATATCTCGGTGTTTGGAAAGGGCATCACTTTCAATTCGTGCTTTTGCCATTCTTCCCATTAGGGCAACATGAAAATTGAGTGTTTTGTCCATAATGCTAACATTTCAAAATCATGTCACACATTCCCTCCGCATTGGAGGGGCACTAATGACAGTACAATGAAATTTTTGAGAGATCATTCTTGCCATGTACCCTTGGTATTAACACTCAAAATACTCTATGATATGGGTTGGATGATCCGAGGAACTCAAATAACGAAACATGCAAAACTTCAATTGCAACAGGATGCTAATACTCACATCATATGGTGCTTTTGAAGGTATTAGTTCATCTATATTATATGCTAAAAAGCAAGAATAACAAGATAACATCAGTTTTTAATATAACTAAGTATGTATAAATTTACTTAGCATCAAAAAAGGAGCAATAAAAGAATGACCCACATACTACATAAAGGTACAATCAGAATAAAACAAGACATGTTTAAAAATCTAAGTGAAATATCAAAAAATACAAGAAAGTTTTAATTTATTTTTTATGATCCAGTAGCAAGTCCATAAATCGTACTAAAATTTAAGAACAAGAAGATGATTTGTTTATGAGGGATCTATTTAATTAATAATTTGTTAATTCAGTATAGCAGAAGGGAATGATTTAAGAAATTGATATAGATCTTCTTTTTTTAAAAATAACCACAAATTCAATGCAACTTGGAGCTCAGCCTAGAAACATGGATACTCACCAAGAAGCAAGGTAAATTCAGCTACTGTGTAAATGATATGAATCTAGTAGAATACTTTACCTATATTTGATGCTTTCATCTTGCTACTCAATGGTTGCAAAATCCCACAGAATCTCTATATTAACACTGAAGATGATCTCCCTACAAAAGATGGAAGAATGTTTTAGTGCAACAACTCATAAACATTCCTTCATCTACGTACTGCTTTAGACCTCCCCAAATTCTTATACTTTTGTCACATTTTTTAAATCTGTCTTCAACTTATCATAGCTTTAATGCTTATGATGATGATCATGGTGAAGAGTGTGAGAAGATAAATAAGAAGATTGTGTGAAGAAGGATGAAAGGAAGTGGAGACAAGTGAGAAAAGGGAAGCGTGTGGAGACAGAGAAGCAGAGGGGCAGGAGAGGCAAGAAGGGAAGGCAGGGGCAATAATATTCAGGGGAAAGATGATGATGATGAACATGATGATAATGACCATGATGACCATGATAACCATGATGAACATGATGACCATATTGATGGTGATGGTCGTAGTGGTAGTGGTGGAAGTTATGGAAAGTGAAGTAAAAGCCACATGTAAGAACATCTATTACTATAGAAAAGCACTACAATAACCTGTGAAAAACATGTCAACCTTTCTTGCTGTTTTATGCATTAGAGTTCATATAATTTGATGATATTCAATCTAAGCTGCTTGGAAAGTAAAAACTAAACAGAAGTGTATCCTAACAGTCAGTTAGACTTTTAAAAGACAGAAACAATTGTTTGCATTGCAGTAATGTGTTAAAAACTGGTAAGTAAATGTGATGACACATCATGGTAGCTTTTTACTAAGAAGAACAAAATAAGTTTATTTTATGGGTATATATGTAAAGGGATGAAAACTGTGGTTTAACCACTTGAATATCATATACATCTGATCGACTGGTAGGCTGTAGGTCATTGTGAAATTACATACATATACCGATGATGTGCCTTTTACATTCAAAGGTGCCTTATCAATGCCTCCCATGCTTTCCTACTTTCTACCTTTCTTTTCGCAAGTCCCTTACTTAGTTATTCCTTGCCCAACATATTTTGGGAAACCATGTGACTTTGGGGAAACATATGATTCATGTTCTGTGGTATGATTCTTGTATTAAAATAGCATTTCCATAATAACTACCTGTTACCTGTTTATACCTTTGAACTGATTTTTTTCATTATTTCAGCTGCTGGTGTGTTTATACACCTGGCTCTATGACCATCACTGACTTTGTTGACAGACTGAACATTGGACTGTTGACAGCTAGTGGTTTCTTCAAATGTAGCTTCAATGGTGATTGTGGCATAATACACCCCTTTCTAAAGACTAATCCCGTCCCAAAAGTCTCTTTTGCATTTCCGCACTTCTAATGCTTGAAATAAACTGGTCATGCAAAGTTTCAATGTTCACCAAAGCCACTTTAAACTGCTAGTTATTGCAAACTTACAGAAAAATTAACAACAGACTGGCTAGCATCCTGAAAACAATTATTGAAATGACAAGTTTTTCTAGCAGCAATTTCTAGCTGCTTAGGTTTGTCATACTCACTCACACTTACTAATTCTCAAGCACTGTGTGGTGCATAGAGCCAACTTGAAACACAAGTGCTTGCCAGTGCTGACAATCGGCAGCGAGCTGCTCCACTTGAGATAGAGGCACTCCACAGGATTGCAGATCTTTGGCGACGACATCGAGCCATCGAGTGCGAGGTGTGTCTCATGGGCATCTCCATCCTGGTCCAGACGGACTAAAATCCAGGTCTGTCATGTTTCTTAAAACATTGCAAAGAGTGTCTAAATTTTTCAATTAGGCTGATCTGGTAAGCATAAATCTCATAATGTAGTTTAAAAATTTCTTCTGAACCAAGGTGAATTGAATTACTTAGATTGAAATATGACAGAGACAAGTTGCTGCACAATGCTGTTAAGAGATGAATAAAGCCAATCATTTATCAACTTAAGGAAAACAAGTTAAAAGACTTGGCCTGCATCATCCAAAGGCTGTCCCTATCTCACAGACAAAGTCAGTGGTAAAAAAGGTGTCTTTGATACTGCTTCTTGTCATGAAGAAATAGTCGGTTGATGATTAGTGCGAGTAGAAGTCAATTTCTTTTTTCCTTATATGTATATCAATTGGGAGGACTCATGTTGTACTGAAAATGGGCTAACAGATTTGTAGCATCGGTCTGAGCATATTACAGAATACAAATAATCTTTTACACACACTTATGATCAGCTCAAATTTACAGCATTCAGAAGCTCTGATACAACCACATCAATAAGTCAAGAACAGCATTTATTAGTCCAGACATTAGATCAGCATATTTTATGCAAAATATCATTAAATTCTGTAGGATTCGTTAATTCGCCCTTTGTGGATACAATGACAGAGGGAATTGGCCAACAAAGGTGTTTTCCCCTCAGTCCCATTGGTTGAATGTCACAACTAGATACACAGTGTGCCAATAATCTTCAGCACATATTGCTTTTTAAAGGAAAAGTCATGAGGTTCAAAATGAATTGTTGGGTTGTAGATTGTTTGATAGATATCTCATTATGATTATGTCATAATACTTATGTGACCCCCCACCAACAAAAATTCTCAGCTGCTATCAGTGATGAGATTTACAGTCTAGTCCCCTTCTCCCTCACTCTCCACATAAAATTACTGAGCAAAATATTTCAGATCAACTCTTATTCTCAGGTAGGCAGTTTTTCTTTCACAAAGTAGAATTAATAGCTTTGTCAAGCTAGGAACAAAAACTAATATACAAAATAAATCTCTTTGAACCTGTAACATTCTATTGAAATGTGTAGAAATAACATGTAACTATGTTCTAGTGCATCATACAATTTGCTTAGGTATGCAGTACTCATTGACTGCCAGACCCACAAAGGTATATACTGAAAACTTTATGCAGAATCTTAAAATATTTTTGAGAGTTTTTGGTAGTGTATGTGTACTCAAGTTTAGTCACCCCACTGTCAACGATGTGTACCAGTAGCAGCTTGTTGAGGGGGCAAGTGGGGCATTGCCCCACCAAAATATTTCAAATATGCTATGGACAATATATATAGACTGAATAAACTTTTGTTTGTGTTTAGAAAATGCTTATCCAGACCTCATTGATACTCTTTCAGAACAAATTGTTATTATCTTAACATCTTGCAAATTTGTGATTGATGATTTTTTGTCAAACCTCGATCTTGATGAGAAGGGGCAAAATGGCATCAGCTAATATTGCAACATGAGTCATGGCAATTTCACAAAGAAGTTGTGGGGACAAAATTGCATCAATTCAGAGGTAAACACAGTTGCCATTAAGGAGAAACATCTATTTAACCTCCAGAGGAATGATGTGTATAAAGTTGTGTGTAGTATTTGACCTGTTTACAGAGGCACCTAGTAATACAGGTATAATTTATCATATCATCCTCCTTTGTAGATGCATTTTCAGTTTGTAGCACATACATTGTTTCACTGCATGATATGCACAGGTCATTTTCTATTTGAAACAAATGTTGCACCTAACTCGGAGAGTTACATTGCATGGGTCATATGAGTACTTTTGTCAAGTTGTGCCATCCCTTTGTTAAAATAATATATAGATCTCATTGAGGTAGCTTGCCCCAACATTATCATCTGTTATGACCACTGTTCCAGTAATGAATTAGCGGCCCTTTCACACTTGCAGTGACCAGGATAAGCTCAGGATAATACAATTAGTGAGGAGTACCCTCAATTTAAGCCACATCTTTGCTGGTAATGTGGAATACCACCCATTCCTTCATATTTTGTGCTTCAGCATTTTAATATTCCCTGTGGTGTAGAGTTCCCACTACCAGGGACATGTGGCATGTCCCCTATACATTATGGCTGAGATGTACAAAGAGAGAGCATATAATTTCAAACATTATTGCATAATCTCTCTGCCTACCAAACCAAAATTTCAAAGAATGATGCTCTTCTGATTTATGGCACCCATACTTTCAAATTTACTGTGTAGACCCTCAGATTGCATTAAGTTTGAGGGTTGGATGCCCTCCCAAGGATTTCCAGATATAGCAGATATGACTCTAGGTGACATGACAGAATCCCTTATTTATTTTCTAAAATAGGGACGGTCTTGTTTCTTCATATGCTGAGCAATTATGTATCAAATACACCTATGCTTCGATGTATAATTATATTATTCAAATCAAAAGTCTGGTTCAAAAATTTAACACTTTTTTGCAAAAAAAAGTTCACTTATGAGAACAATATATGACCACGCAAAGTGAAGGCCTCTGGGGGGTAATGCAAATTTAAAATACATATGAGTAGATGCAACCAGAATGATTTTTTCCAAATAACC
>JAAAKL020009390.1:0-13220 GCA_010016065.2 Carybdea cf. marsupialis auct. non (Linnaeus, 1758)
ATCCTTTGTTTGTGTGGTATACGGGAATCCTGATGTGTCCTTGAGTTCATCTCATGACTTCTAGGATCCGATATCATAAATACCCCTCATGAACAAGGCAATTTCAGTTGCAAATATTCTCTAGCGAACGCCACATCGAAGTCTTCGTTACATGTCGCTCTTTTTACTAAATACAAAATAACGCGAGACCAAACAAGCTCGTGCAGTCTTGGAGGATTTCTCTTATTGAACCGCAAGCCCAGTCATATCATACTAGGAGAGATCCAAATAGATCTGACAAGGTACGGATCAGCGTTGCGTCTAAACGGCACTTTGTAAATGCGTACTCACTGGAATCAGTTGTACGTTGCTCGTTTGCGACCGCATTTGAAAGAGGACCAGCTTCGATCTGATCTCGTGTAAACACTTGCAATGGAAAGCAATGGATAATGCACCCACCCACCCCCCGCCAATCACATAAACCCCAACCCTGCCAATAGAGGTAAATCTGATGTGATCTCCATCCATAAACTAACTTTGTCCCCATATCAATATTTTGATTATACCTGTTGTTGGAATTTCATCTCATCTTCTATTAGACTAGATAATTCCTACCCTGTGCATAATCCAAATGGATCCAAATTAATCTGATGCCTTTATAAACAACGTAGAAAAGACATCTGATCCATTAGAAAATAGGGTCTTAAACTCTTAATGTCCACTTGATTGATTGTTTCGTTTTAGTCATATTCGAAATACGAGGTTCTTCTGTGGAAACTAAGGGCATGAATCATCGTACTTCGCATAAAACATTGTTGCTTCCTATGTACCTGTATATCGACCAGATCCGAGATCCGAGTGTTAACGAAGTCTTATAAAAGTTGAGGCTGCATGCTCAAACACGCAATACAACTCGGACGTAATTCGGAAAAGGAAAGTAATGCAAAATTTAAAATGTAAAAGACCATGGTTTACAGCCACTAACTCACAATACATCGATGGACTTTTGTCGAATTTCCATGAGTTCAAAGAAACATGTTGCTGTAAAATCTTGCGAACATAACCGAGGATATCTTCTGTGATCTTCCAAATCAACAGCTTCCAAAATATCAGTAATGAGCTCGACAGAACAACATGTCAACAGTAGAATCCTTCGTGATACCACATCGTATTTGGTCGAATGCTCTGCATTATAATCACGTGTAAAGAATATGCAGTTATTTCATATAGACGTTCCCGTTTAGTACTAGACCGTTTCGCTGTTTCGTGCAGTTTTTTGGTTTTGCACCACCAACAAACTAGACGTTCCCTTCTGGTTTTTTATACTTACGTTACAGATTTTTGCAGAAAAGTAAAATTTAGCTCTAGGAGTCAATGTAACTTTGTGACTTAGCCAGCTCCTTTAGCTGTAATCATCTTTCCTACGAAGGGTTACCAAACAGCGCCAACCTTAACCTCGCATTCGTAGTAATACAATTTTCCTTTGTAATTTCGTAACATTTACTCATTTCCTTTGTATATATATAATCATCTTTTGTAAATCAGACTCGGATAGAACCTACAAATTCCACGCGACTTCAACAAATGCTTCTCATAGTGATTTCGGTTGATAGACTAGCTTCATTAAGCAGATATAACAGCCAGTGTTGTCACTACGCCGTAAAGTCGTATTATAGGAGGCAAGCATCCACTCCTATAACCCTGTGTGATACTTCGTTTTTTGTACACGCCACAACGTTAGCAAGCAAAGGCTATAATAACATCAATTTTTAAGCGATTTCATAGAGCCTGCATTTGTCTTTAAGGGGATTGAATCTGAATTACTCGATAAAAAATTTCAACTTGACCTCGTTGACATTGGATTTCATTGTTATTCTCAAACATCAGTACTGGTCCATAAAAACACTGGATGCAGCATCTTCCGTCTCAAAGTGAGGTCAATCGTTGGAAGCCATTTTAGTCCCCATCACACAGAGCTTATTAAAGATGTTACGTAACATGACGAACCTGCCCGCGCTGTTTTAACTTGTGGAGACTAGTATTCGTGACCACATTTCTTGGCTGTCGGAAGCAATTGGATTGCTCGACCCAGTCCTTTTCAGAGATCAGTGGTTATTAGTCGTGAAATTTAGGATAGATAGGAGGGCCGACTGCCCTTCTAGCGCTTATACGGCCCATAATAAACACTTAATGTCAGTATCAAAGTACTTGTTCATCCACGTATTTTAGTGGCAGATGTAGTCTGATCGCTCATTGCGCTCTTAACTGCTTAACTCCATGCTATTCACATAATACCACAGTTCCCATTATCCTAATGGTAAACACTTATGAAACAACTGAGGTTTATGCGCTCCATAATCTCATTTGGTCAATACCTGTGAAACTAAAAGGGCACTCGGTAGAACACTTACCTCCGACACACCATACATGACATTTAAGGTCCGGCATTCTTTCTTGGGATCTTATAAAGTAACTAAATATAAGAGACGTCAAATATTAACCAAATTCAAACCGTCTCACGTCTCGCATTCTTCCTCATCTTTCTTACTTGCTTCTATTTTGTGTATTTAAAACATATTTTTAGTTGTGCTTTAAGTTCAATCAGCAGCTTTAACAATAATCTTTTTACGGGTAATAGCCTGGTCTAATTTCAACTTCCCAAAGTGCATTCCTTACAGCCGGTGGTTGATATCATCTAGATACCCTTCAACGTTGAGGTTGTTCAGTCTCGCGCGTTATAGTGATGTCTTGCTTTTCGCCATTTTGTTGCTAAGAGCACCTCCAAATCAAACTGTGTGAAGAGAACAAATATGAAGGCCGCAAGCAACGAATATGATAGGGTAGTTGTAAGTTGTCACAATTGCGAATTCGGGGATAATATATTGAATTATACCAAAAAATGCATGACTGCAGGTATCACACACGATATGTATTCAGGTTTCACAACAATTTACCATGTCCTAAATAAGAGATTGAAAAATTTTTCTAAGGTACAATGAAATCTTCTATTGCTGATTATTATCTATTAGTGTCCCTCTCTTATCAACATTCGAAAAATATTTTACGATCCACTGGAGAAAAGCTTCGGGACGGCCTAAAATCTTTGTACTGACTACTGACACCAAGGCGCCCTTGGCTGTATCCTTTTCCACTTGCGGCCCTGTACGTGTCCATGCATGCATGCAAATGTCACGCAAGCAAACAATTCCAGGTAAACTCAATTACCAATATGCAACATTATACTACTGATTTCTTCTCAGAACGTGTTTTCCGGGTTACTCCACAGATGTGCATTCTCTGCTATCAGGAGATCAAGCACCTGTTCACCGTCTTCATCCAAGTCAGTTAACGGCTGTTGGCACATAAGTTCTAACAAGTCGAAGTTGGACATTCGATCTGTGTTACTTGCTTCCAGAGCTAAAAAGGAGTAAATAAGAAAGGTGTCAATCCAAGGTACTACAAACCTACTAGACGTTTGAGTGTTGAACGGATTACTGAACGTAAACAACAATTAAAACAATAATTAAATAAACAAATAAATAAATAACAATAATAAAAGACCTTTCGAAATGAGGCACGGTGACTAATACTTGCCAATAATTTCATATAAGTTATTTTTCAATCTAGCTAGCATTCCCTTTGCTATCATTATTTTCACAACGTTGTGAAGATGAAGAGTAATCCAACTGCATGTTGTGTTCTACTACTGAAGTAATAATAGTTGCGTTCCTGGCTTATCCAAAAGTTGGGTAGAATTAAATGTACAAAATCGTGATCGTACAAAAATGTGGTACTTAAAGTCGGACAATTACTTGCTTACTTTACAGGACAGAAGAAAACGGGGTAATTTGTGACCTTCCTAGGGAAAGTGCTGATGAAAGATTCCCTTTACGTAAATAAAAATTCATTTTAAATAGTTTGTCAGGATCGAGACTTCTCTCATATCTGAACAATTTTCGATATGGCATCGTAGCAAAATTACAGTTCTGTAGGATGTAAACGATAACGTCTTAAGTAGATTGATATCAAGAAAAAGGACTACTTTTACTTGTCATTATCGCGTTTCAGGTAAGCTAATAACACTGCACACGGTATCAAGCTACATGTAGCATTTTCGGGAAATTTTCAAGAACGGTGGCTACTCTATATTTCACTCTTCATATCTCCTTAATAATCATGTCTTCTGAAACTGTTGTGAATAAGAAAATAATTTGATGCACGAGGGCAACAACAGTATGTGTAGTAGAGCAAGCCTTAAAAACCTCGAAAATATTTCATGGCCCTCGAGAAACATGGTCGACTGCAAAACCATTCTTATCACAAGTCGGTTTTATGCACCTCCCATACTTATTAAAATTCTTATGCTACACAATGGCAAATATCAATCAATTGCTTAAGTAGAACATGTTGCTACCTGCAAGATCTGGGCTAAGAGAGGACTGATTTGATGAGCCTTGGGCAGAACCTGGTCCAAACATCGACGGGGACATCATCTGACGATGACCTGTCATTTTCTGCTGCTTTTGTTCCTCTTCCTGCTGCTGCTGCTGCTGCTGCTGTTGTTGTTGTTGTTGCTGCTGCTGCTGTTGCTGCTGATGGGCCTGTGCTTGTGCTTGCGCTTGTGCTTGTGCCTGGGCTTGGGCTTGGGCTTGTGCCTGAGCTTGTGCCTGTGCCTGTGCCTGTGCCTGGGCTTGCGCCTGAGCTTGCGCTTGTGACTGCTGTGACAGTTGCTGTTGTTGTTGTTGCTGCTGCCGTTGCTGTTGTTGTTGTTGTTGTTGTTGCTGCTGCTGCTGAAGTGACTGTTGTGACTGTTGTTGCTGGTCTTGCTCCATGCGGTTACAGTCCGTTTGTTCTTGCTGAATCAGCTCCAACTGTTCTTGCTGTTGCTTTATGATTTGCAGACGTTGAGCCTATGATTAAAATATGAATAAAAATCATTCTTCTCCAATAGAGAAACTAGTAATCTGTGGGTCGATGGAAAGGAGAAACATGACTGCTTGCAGTGCCGGAGCAGCTCGATCCTGGCTGCTCTAGCACCAAAGATGCAAACTAAAGAGTGCAATAATTATGTCACCAATATAGGGGTCCAACCCAAATCCAACCATTACGATTCAAAAAGAAAAAAGAAAAAAGAAAAAAGAAAGAAGTATGTCTTGGAGGAGCTCCCAGATACACAGTTAATACTAGAAGGGCTGAGCTCAAATACCACATACGAAAAAACTGCCCCCTGCTCCTTCTTCCACGCATCAGCTCTTGGACGCTTACCCTGGGGCTCCGCGTCAGAACTGCATTATGGCAGCAGAAGATGATCTCAGTGTTAGGGAGCTTATAAGATACAGGGATACTTTTGTGGAAGCCTCAAGAAAGGCTGCTGACAGGCTGTAGTAGAAGGGAATTATCAGAAATGCTGCATGATTGGCCACAAATGTCTACGAGTACATAAGTACAAAGGTTGACCTAAACAAATCGCATTTAAATACTTGTTTCCTGTTTGCTTAATCCTATCTGTTTCTTCAATAAATCTAAAGCCTAACTTCTAATTTCCGCAAAAGGTGAACCGACATTTCCCGATTCTACGCATGCGTAGAAACAGTCATTACGGGCACTTCAGACATTTGTTTAAAGAAAGCAAATAATAACAGCATACCCTCATAATAACAGAAATCATCAGTTCAAATTAAATGTATTGAGATAATTGGTTTCACAAAGAAACTTTCACTCATAGAAATATCGAAAAAGAATTCCGTGAAGAATTTATATGGCGATAGTCCATAGTAACAAGTATTAAATTGTTTCGAGAAAACCATTTTGTAATTTGTAATTGTGGTTGTATTTGCATGAACCCAGTCAAGGGTGTCAGGTCAACTCAACGGTTTCCAAGTTCCTCGTATACATTTCTGTTATAAATGCACAAATACGAGAATGTTTCAGCTGATATAAGTACTGTACCTTCAATTGACCGAACAAGTAAAACTAAAAGCGGAAACGTCTTAATGGGGCGCCGACAAATTTTTCTCGCATTTGGAGTTACAGAGAACATACTTCCGAATTGTCTTGCAATTAGGGGTACATTGACTTCAAATGCAGAGATACTTTAGCTCAACATAAGTTCAGTGGTTCACTTTACACAATCTATGCTACGATCCAGTTTTATTACAAAGAAGCCTCGTCTTGTTTGAATACTACATGTTAACTACATAGAATGCCTGTCTTTACATTTTGGGTACGTGTGCGAATAATATGACACAATTAACAATAGGTAAATGTACACAGGCACAGGCAGTAACGGCCGGGCGATCTGTTCAATCGCATCATATTGTGGACATTATTGCATGTCGCGAAAGGTTTGATAATGGACATTTTATAATTTTAAGTAGGGGACGTTCTAACTTCATGACAGAGTCTATTTATATTTCACGTTTTCAACCATGGTTATGTAGGCAAAAAGTTTGTGTCAAAATTGTCAATGTTTTAGCGCGCCTAACTTAATATTATGTTTTCTTGTACGTCCGCATATGGTTAATTTCGATCCTCTCTGCATGTATAAATAGTCTCATTGTACTTTAGTTCTTTACCGATGTAGATCAACTGACGAGAATCGGTGAAAAGCTTCTTGATCAAAACGAGTCGCCTGTTCGATTGTCTCTTTAAGTTCTGTAGCCTGCCTGTAAGTTTCGGTGACGTCAAGGTTAGATTCAAACGTGTTGCTACTGAAAAAGCCCTAAATAAACGAATTTGGAATAATGCCACCTTTCTGAGCCATTTAATCCATCGATGAAGCTTCAAGAGGTTGACAGTGATCTCTTGACTTAAATTTGTCATGTGACGATTGACCTTCCTTTTCTATTAGTTACTTGCAAGCTACTGTAGCTTCAAAACAAAACTGATTACAAACAGGTTACTCATAGTGGGCTATCACTCATGCATAGTACAGGAGCATACATGCTGCTGCGCTTCATAGAAATAGTTAAAGCGCAGCCTCGTGTGTCGACAGTGCTACATTTAACAGAAAAACGTCAAGATTTATCCATGCTCGGTAAGGTTGGTATACAATGACTTGCTTGAAAGTGTAAGTTTCGTTAGGAGGTGTATCTGTGTCTAGTGCGAAGTGAAAGAAATAGCCGACATAGTACTTAAAAGTTACGCAATTTCGATCTTTGAGTCCTTCCTCCATAAAAACAACCTCTATGTATATCAATCTGACACTCGTTCTCGTTATCTGAGTAGAAACTTGTTACCACAAGACTAAACGTCTTATTGTCATTGGAAGAGGTTACGTAAACAGGGAATTTCCAAGAGGGAATATCATAGAGAAAGCATTAGATAACTACGTACGTGCACACGTACAGGTGTGATACGATCCTACTACTGACCGGCGATCCTCATCTCTATGACGTCTATTCGTAAGTTACGAAAGTATTTACAATCTCTGATTTGTAATTTATTTCAAACAGATGACAAATTCCATTCCACAAAAAACAATTGGGAAGCAGTCAATCGAGCAGACATGTCGGATACTTGTTACTGAAACGCAAAATACAATTGACAGTCTGGTGTGCTTTAGAATGGGCAAAAACAAAAAAATCCCTTCGTGTGAAACAAACCTTTCAAAAGTTACTGATGGTGCATTATATTTTGTAGTTTAGATGCGTTCTTCGATAGGTGACTTTAATTTAGTATTCATATTTAAAGAGTTCGTAATCATTACTAACTTTGCATTTGCTATTCAGGGTTATCTATCGTAAACCTGGCGTAATCATTATGACATCTCCACGTTCCAAATCTGAAGTACTAACCTCTTCATTTCTGATACCCATACATAAACACACGTATTCAAGTGCTTAAAGTGGATTGACTAGTTTGGGATGTACTCATATCGGTTCGTACGTTTAAATATTCATTCATAAAACCATTTTCACTTACCCGTTGCCACTGTATCAATTGCTGCTGATTAGCCAAAAGCGGCTGATATGTCATATCTTTCTCCGCCAGCTTTTTCTCCTTACTTTCCTGACCCATGGACGGTGGATCGTGAGAAGGCATGTCGTGGCACGGATGCGTTGATACAAGGTATGATTCTAATTCTGGTGATGGAATGTTAGCGAAGCATTCAGACGAACGGTTCTGTTGCTGAACTCGACTGTTCACCGCTGGGATTGGTAAGTCAAAAAAAACAGAGTCACGTGTAAATTCCTGGTAATCATAGGGATTTAAGGTATGGAATTTACGGACGTTCAATCTTCATATACCTTGAATATTACTTCATGTGACAGGAAGTAATGCTAATGAACTTCAAGTTCCTGAATATAAAATTGTATACCATCCGTTCTCCTTACAACCAAACTATAAAATATCGACGCTATAAACAGACTCGTATTTCATCGATAGTAAACTGATGGGCAAATCTCCATAACAATTACATAAGGCAGGAAATAAACAGCAACCATTTTTATCTCGCTCAGGTAAGCTTCGCATGATTAGCCACTACACTACTTGCAGGACCGTCAAATTTTGGAATGCGTACGCCCTATGTTCAACGGACTGAGGTTATGCAACAGGGTAAATACTCCCGCTCCAAAGATTGGGCCCAGATAAATACTATTCTACCATGGGTTTTAATATTCTTCTGGAGTCTCCTTGCTAGAATAGACCTACCTACCTACCCTTCATAATAGGTACTACTCTTGGACTGACACTACTAAACATGTGAAATGCCTTCGAAATTTCTCCACTTTGACCACCAGAATTCAGTACAACCAACTCTCCTCCTTGACATGCTCTGCTCTACGGCCTCTTCCTTTTATGAGTTTTTTCATTGCTTCAACGAGTCTCCACTCGTTCCTCTTTTCCTGATCTACCCATACCTTGTATGCCTCCAGCCCACTTTCATTCATTACCAACGTCTGTGCAAATGTAACTTTCCTTCCCCCGCTTAACAATGAAGTTTGCCAATTTCATGGTTTCTCTCATATGGCCATTTCTTATAGTATTCATTATTCCAGTCCATATGACTGAACAATTTGTTGAACAATTAAACTCCAGTCTAGTCACGCAGTGGCTACACACGATCCTGAATGTCGTTCTACAGAGTCCACTTGACCAGATATCTAATTTGTCAGTTGCAAGTGCTATTAAAAAGTCTATCTTTTTTGTCCTCTAACGAATTTGCATTCACTAATAAACCAAATTTTCTTATGCGTATTTTAACCCTATCCCCACTGGGGAAGGGGCTCTCTTGGCCCGCCGACATCTCCAGATATATCTCGCTAAATTAAGACCTGTCCGTCCCTGTCCTGATGAACGGTTCAGATTCCGGTGGGAAAAGTTTTGGAAATGACGTGCTCCAGGAACTGATTTAAACGAGTAGTCAGTGAACTACACATTACCATAGCACGCTGAATTCTGAACAGGACAGTTTAAAGCGGAACTTCGGAAAGCGGAGAAAACGTGTAAAAGAGTGCTAAAGCGATGATGTCATCAAACCTCTTTTTCAAGAAGCCTTTTCGGTTCTACACAAATACCGTGTTCCAAAAAAATTTAACTACTAGTAACAACCGCTTTAATCCGTTGATGGTCTTAAGGAGCGACTATCACTTTTGCTCGGCTCGTACAAGTGTTTGCGATTTACGTTGGGCTTACATATATGTTGCGAATGCGTGGGTCATGGGTTCGAATCCCATTGATAACATTATTTCAGCCTTGCGAACCTCGTTCAATGTGTTTTCCTAAGATTTTGACTATCTTTATCAACAAGAGGAATACAGTTCGTGCAAATTTTATCGAACCTTCCTAAAGTTTTGACGTCACAATTAAGCTGCCACTTGATCACCTATTTCACGTGTATTTTACGAACAATTCAAAACTTCAGATAGAAGGAGCTAAAAGAAATCATAGGGCGAAGCGTGTGCTAAACTAAACGGGAGTTGACTCCTTTTTGACTGCAAATATCTGGGTTTACTGGGCGAAAAGTATGAACAAAAAGTCAGCCAGATGGTGCTCCATTATCCACTTCTAGTTAACGAGCATCGCAAAAAACAAGATAAAAAAATTATACTTGATCAAATATCATGACAAAAAGTATTTGTTTACAATTAAATATTTGTAAACAAAGAAACTCGTGTCTAATACTTCATGATTTGCTAGCTGCCTGACTAAATTTGTGGTAACTTGAAAATTGTTGTTTTTGAAACTTTGAGAAAGATGCAGTCTGCATGCTCGTATACTTACTTATATGTAAAAAATTAGTTTATCTTCTGCTTAACAAGACCAACGATAAATCCGATTGGTAAGTGAACAGCTGCTAAAAACAAGACAGATGTGGTTTTTTCCTGCAAAATGATACTCAGACTCTAGCGGCCATGATAAAAAAACAGTTACTCACCTGTAGATGATGAAACAGACTGCGCTTGTGGAGAAGACGTACAGAGGCCATATTCCGAAGATGCAACATTGTTGTTTTGTGAACAAGCCACGTAGCTACCCTGTTGGGCGCGGAGACGTGGCGAGAACTGATGATTTTGTCCAGCATTTGAAAGATTGGCTGCGGTATCGCATAATGAGTTTGTATTTGTATTTGCTGTCTGCGAAGTTCTCCGCAAAAGTTCGTTGAAATTATCATTCGATCTGCCACCGGATGTGAGCCGGAGATAACTGGCAACATCAATCTGAGGGTTTTCTCTTGGAGTGTGGGGCATAACCGGGGAGAATGCTAAGTGTGCAGTCGAGGTTGGTTTTTTCTGTTGCTGTTGTTGCTGTTGTTTATGTTGCTGCTGTTGTTGTTGCTGCTGTTGCTGTTGTTGCTGTTTATGTTGCTGCTGTTGTTGCTGCTGTTCTAATAACACCTGTTGTGCTTCTTGCAACTGCTGCAACGCTGGAATTAATTGGAGAAGATTTAGCGACTGACTCCCGTCTCTCGGTCTTTGTATCATTTCTATTTGTGATAATAATTGTTGCTGAAGGACCTGAAGCTGTAGCAAGATTTGCTGCGATAAAACTTGAGTTTGATCAGACGGATTAGACTCGGACCTCGCTCGAGGTTCCACGTGAGTGTTTCGAAGGCTTTGGAATAAATCTGCTGGTACCTGGCTATTCAAGCGAGACAAAGAAGGATTAGTATCGGTCATGATATTTTGTTGTTGCTGCTGCGCTTGAAGAAACTGAACTAACTCGCTTTCTCTTCCCTTCTTTGCAGCACTTTCATGCTGTTTATTTGCTTCTTGATTTTGAAGCTGTTGTTGCATCAGTAACTGAAGCACGTCGTTCTGTTGATTTGATTGTAACCCCTCCTGTAATGTTAACATCAAACCGGGCGTCGACAGAATATCCTGTCTTTGTTGCAGTTTCTGTAACTGATTCTGGAGCGATTCTGCTCCAGTAACATGCTGCATTTGATTCACATCTCTGTTACTAACAGAAACGAAATCAAGTTCTCTCGAATTCTTCCATTGTCGCTGGTTCAGAGAAGAGTGCTCTGACGGGTCAGCATTGCTGTAGATGTTCGTTGACGTCGCTACACCAGGTGACATCATACTGGAAGATGGCGTGGCAGGATCGCCGCCTTCTTTCCGTGTGAATCTTTTGCCAGGATTCGACTGATGATCACTTCCATCCGGGGGAGTATGGTCACGTTTCTGAGCAGCTTCCAGCATTTTCTTATATCGCATTGCTTTCCTACGTAGGTCGATTGCTCGTTGTTGTGTTTCTAACTCCTTGATCTTTTCCTGAAGTTTCTGATGCAGTTCCCCGTGTAGTCGTTTCTGCTCTTTGAAAGTGTTATTGACGTAATCATACATCTGTTGATGCTGCAGCAAGCGGCCAGCCAAGCTTGAGTCCTTTCTTGCCATGGTTTCCAGTTTAGCAATCAATTCGGTGATATCATTTAACTGCTTCTTTTGTCGACCAAAGTTCCCAACGAGTCGGTTTTGTTTACTTGTCAGTTGTTCATGGAGATGTCGCTGTGCATCCAAAAAGCGTTCCTGGCTTTCCTCCTTGTTTGCCTGAAGACAAAACAAAAAAGCTTGAAACTTTTTGCGTTTGTTACAATGTCGGAACATTTCTCACTGCAGATTAAAATACAGATTAATTAGACTCACTACCACCTTACGGCCCTACGGCAAAGGAACAAAGAATCTCGATGGCAAATTCCTAGCCTTCCAACTTTAGAAGGGACAAGTATTTCACGAAGAGAATCAGAAGCTACGTATAACATTCCAGCATCCAAAATGACAAAGAAATACTTTAGGACCTATGACAAGGTTTGTATTCTTGAAAGCGTAATAAAGCCTCCCCGGGTCATGCAAATGATATAATGAACTTACAAACACTTATACAACCTAAATGAGAACCATTGGCACAAATGCTCACCAAAAGATAGAATATCTTGAATAAATTACAGATAATTAAATTCCATGATAATTTCCCCCTTAGAAGATACAAGACTCCTACTGATGTTACAAGGTGTCGCTTTACATTCTGCACAGTTTAAAGCTGAAGGAGCACTATCCCGTCCAAGGAGGTGTCATTTTAGGCTACCGTCATCATATTTAAGACATTTCAATAATATCCACGTAAAATAGAAGAAAAGGATTACGACAAAGAATAAGGGTACATATAATTACAAAGCTTTAAATATAAAGAAAATAGTCAATCCTGCCGGGGGCTTTTTACGCATAACATTTGGGTTAGAGTTGCCCTATCCCTTGGTATAGAGGCGCATGTCATTTAAAGGCACATGCACCTACATCAGGAAAAATACGCATGTGCCTTTATCAAGAGCAAGTGTCACAGATCGGGAATCATTTAGAACAAGGTAGAAATTATTCAACAAAATGCAATTTAAACTATTCAGATTTCTTTTTTGAAATGCCATGCCGCTTTATAAGATAGTCAATAATAGATTCGACTTTTGATCAAGCAATGTCAAACTCCCTTTACGTTGTTAATGCATGTCACTTTCCGTACATTTCCGCAATTCTCATGCGTTCCTGTGGCCTTCACACCAATTTGGCCACCGTTCAATGGCATAATTTTATCATGAAAGAGGATTGGTGACGTTTAAAGGTAATCATGATACTGCCCGTTCAAGTGAAACTTCTATAGGTGTATATAACGGACGGTTGGGGGGGGGGGGGGGGGGGGGGGTACGAGGGCCATAAACTTTTTAAAATTGGTTTTTCTCCAAAACTTTCATATTTTTTTCCTGAAAGTGTTGTGCTTTTTTTGAAATAAACTTAACCCAAAAA
>JAAAKL020009391.1:0-15132 GCA_010016065.2 Carybdea cf. marsupialis auct. non (Linnaeus, 1758)
CGAATGTGAAAACAGAAAATAACTTGGTGGAACATTCTCTTTTCTTCCAATGTATTTTGAAATAAAAGAAAGACTTAGACCAGATTGGGCTTTTTTACTTTGAAGTCCTCTCCTAGGGTATGCTCAGCATACTAATCTTACCCCTAGCTACGCCACTGATTTCCGTTGATCAGACTTGCTGTTGTGCTTTATCGATCTAAGATTATATGGAACTCATAAGAGATTTAACAATTTCTTGTTTAGCCGCTTTTACTAAACGTCAACCAAGCTTTCAATATCAAGACCGCTAGATGTACATGCATTCTTGCTCAAGAAGAACATAACGCTTCTGCTAAGAACAAACGTATTGAAGAATAATTTTAAATCGTCCAAAGCAAAGACATGGTTCTCCTCTTTGTCAGAAAGTTCAACACAATTGAAATTTTTGTTATGCATCGTAAATTACCGATTAAGCGCCCGCGACTCAAATAAGCGCCCATGCTCAAATAAGCGCCCAGTTTGGAAAAAATATTTCTCACAAGCTCTCAGGTCCGAATAAGCACCGAAGTTGAATAAGCGTCCAGGTCTGAATACGTTCCCAATATAAAATGGACCGGTGAGAAAGAAACAAAGCCTTTTCAATTTTCTTTGACCTTCGACCTCAATAACGTTACATTCTCCCACAAATAACTACTCTCTGTTGACTTCACGTTGAAGTCACAACTGTCTATTTTAACTGAGACTGATGAAAACCCATTCTGAAAAACTCTGGACAGCAAAGACGTGGATGCAGTAGCTACAGAGTTTCCGCTTTTAGATGATGATACGGAGGATGATGAAAATGTATTGATTGGTTAATTAGAACGTTATATTTCAATCTGTTCTATAGAAAGATGATATATGTTTAGATATCTATCTATCTATCTTTTCTTAATAAGCGCCCAGGTCTGAATAAGCGCCCAGTCCGAGTAAGCACCCATCCAAAAAGTTTCTTTCTAAATAAGCGCCCAGGGCGCTTAATCGGTAATTTACCGTACTTGCGACACCATCATGATTTTGTCCATTCATTGCAAGCATCATGCTTATTTACTTGCTCACGCACACAGTAAAGCGCTGAACCCTATCCTATATCAGGAAGGAAGGGGGGCTTATTGGAGCACCCCATAGCCGTTTTTTATCCATAACTTATCTTAGTAATAATTTACAGCTACAGATGATCCAGGGAGTAAACGAATCTTTATGATAATTATGAGTGTCCGACAAGCAATGCGAATAGTAAACATGACTGCACACAAAATAAAAACAAATTTTGTTTTGGATCTGAGCTCTCGATGTAATTCACATCATCTTCAGAGAATGAATAACACAAACTTGACAAACATTATAAGTAGGTAAAATACACTGAAACTCATGCAATTGTTGGGGAACAAAATGTATCAAGCTATGTCAATGCCCAATACTTGAAATATATTGCCCATGTATGTAGAGTGGAAAACAATGCAATCACAAAGAGAATGCTGTTTGCCAAAGCAACAAAGCCATGCTACCAAGATTCATGGATCAAAATTACAAAGTTACTTGGAGTGGACATAAGTCAAGCAAACCGTGCAACATAGGCAAAGAAGGAGTTCGCCGAGTTAGTGCAGAAACGCATTAGCACGCCTCCGTGTTGGCACAGAACATCGAAGGTGGATCTCACAGGACAAGACAGGATGAACAAAGATAAAAAAGAAAAAGGGTACCAAAGGAAAAATTAAAACAAGGAGAAAGGAAGAGGTCTTTGTTGAAAGAAGGGCGTAGCTTAGAAATAACAAGGCTTTCTTTGAGCTGAAGTTCAAACTGAGAGATAACCGAAGTTAGTAGATGAAAGTCGGAAACAGAAACAGGGTGAGAGTAATTAGCAGCATGATTGCGAATAGAAGGAAAGAAAGGAGATGAGAGATTTTTTCCATCCAAAGCTGAAACTCCTAAGCGATCCGACAGGCGTCGATGAAATTGGCGGACAGTCTGGCCTAAATAAACTGCATTACAACAGTGACACGTTAAACAGTGTACAAAAACTGATCGTATCGATGTGGGAATATTATCCTTTAACCGAAAAAAGTTAGATAAGCGATTAATAGGTTAAAAGATGAACTGGATTTCAACCTGAGGATAGGCAGACAAACAAATCTTTTAAATCCTAGAGCGAATTTGTAATAAATGTTCGCCAGTATATTGTAGAACAACGAAATTGTACGCCTTTGAACTGTTACCGTATTAACAGTGGTGTTATTACATTTGGCGAGGAATCTATTAAAACAAAAGGATGGGGAAAATAGTTATCAAGTAAAAAAGAACGTAAAGTAGAAAGGTCAGGAGTAACAGATTGACTGTACAGTTTTAAAAACTTTCCGTTGAAACTTTTTACCTACGAAATGACTTTTTTATGAAATTCAAGTTTATTTTATCGTCTCTTACGCCCTTTCAAGACATTTTAGTCAACATATTAGATCAAATGACATATATCACATTATTTGCATGAATAAGATTCGCTAAGGTTTGAAACGAGAGCTCTCGTGACATAACAACTATAGATTTCTCCAAGATTAAGCTGATGAAGACCGAGGAAAATTGAAATGAAGGAGAGGAATATGCACTTCTACCACAACAGCTGAAGATACATATCTTCCGAGTTAATTAGATATGCAATAAAATGTTGCATCTCTAGTACATTTAGGACAAATTTTTGTGTAACATTGGCATGGTTTAATGCATTTGCATTAATATCTTAACACATAATATCGGTGGATAAGACAGTTACAGAGAACCTCTACTTTGCAAGTCAGGTAAACTACATGTTACATAGCTCCTTCCAAACAACTTTACGGTATTTATCTTATAAACATAAGAAAGAATCAAATAATTTACGTTTTGCTAGAAAACGCTATTTCAGCAATGGACTTTCGAATGTTGATTAGGTAATTGTCAACTTCCAATGGTTATGTGATGTCATAATTTCCAATTACCATAACAAAGATCATTTCCTCAGATTACAGATAAAGCAACACAGCAAAATAAGTTTAAAGCTGATATTACTCAAATATTTCTGTTAGTGTTATTGAAATAGATTGGAATCTTATACCCCCGCGCCCATCAAGATAACCCAGTCCGGATAGGATAATGTAAAGGGTTGGTGCAATTTTGATATTTCAGTATAGTTCACTTACCTGCTTTCTAAAAAGCACGTTTTGGTAAAACACAAGATTTACGAAGTAAAAGCTCTTTCTCCATATACAGATACATCTCTCTATATATGTATATATACATATAAAGAACTCGTTCAGGGTACGGTTAATTAAAGCTGTTCATTACTTATGACTTTTGATTTCTAGGTTGCCCAATATTTGACTTTGAAGATGATATTGGAGAATGGTTACAAACCGGAACTGCCTTTGCTGACCAGCCAGTTTTTAACACAAGTCATGAGGGTAAACGCTCTGGAATCATTGGCAGAAGATATATCGATACAGGGAGTAAACGGATAAATAGTTCTATGCCTGTTGAAAGCTTAGGACCTGATGAACTAACCGGCTCGTTAACTTCCCCTTCATTTCAAATCAGATCAAGTTTGTTGCATCACTATATTGGAGGCCGTCATGATAATCAGCTTCGTGCAGTTTTGACTGTAAATGGAAAAGAAAAAGCGAGAACAAATGGACCAGGAGGACATGGGCAAGTAAGCATGGTTGCCAAATGGTGGTTGGTTGATGATTTGTTAGGGGAATGCGCCACTTTGTCTCTACATGATCATCGGTCTAAACACGAAGGAAATCTATTATTTGACGATTTAAGAAGCTCTCCACCATGCAATAAAGGTAAGTGTATATCAGCCATAGTTAGTACCACAACCATTAAAACGGAAGCTACAACATAGTTAAGCCTATCTCTAGTCACTATAACTTAACCCTATGTAGACTAGATTATTTTTTACATCCTCAATGCAGGGAAGGAGCGACTAGGCTCGTGACTATTTTAGTGGCATTAACTCCTGAATATGTCACTTAGGTATGAATCCAGTTGCATGATTATCTAATGTGTTTATTAAAGAAAAAGGGCACTTTTTGGCTATGTTATAGCACAGAAATAAGTAAATACCTCAGTACATATCAACTACCGTAAATGAAATATAAGAAGATCGTTGACTATTGAAACTTAAACTATACCAAGTGTATAAAGGTTAAATAAAGTGAATATAGAATATAGGTGCCATGGTAAATTTCTCATGCGATAGTTTTTTCCCTAGCTCTATTTTATTGAATGGTAAACCTAAAAGATTCAGCTAAGTTACTTTTTAATCTCTTAAAATTGATTGCAGATTTGACTACTTTCAAGGCTAATATTAAATGGGACTGAGATCCGTTTACGTCATAAGGTGTTTATTCAGCAATGAGCACCGTCTGAAAAGATACACAAAGTAAATTAGATCTAGACAATAGTAGTTTGTGAAAATCTGACACATACAAGAACATATACATGATCAAATAGAACATACAATCCTCTAAAAATGACTACCTTCAAGGCTAATTTGACAATTTTCAAGGCTAATTTGACTACTTTCAAGGCTAATCAGAGTATTCCCATACCAGTAAGACCTGAAAAGACAAGTTTGTAAGTAGCGTCTGTAAGGATTCTACTACATTTTAAGTAGTCTTCTTGTGGATAGAGAACATCGCAAAACTTGTTCCTTAAGTTATCAATTAGCTTCATTTATATAGGCGCCCAGGTTTAATCTCCCAGGGGTGGGGTTGAGGGGTGGTGGTTGCTCAAAGATGGAAATTGTTGAAAAACTGGCACATGTTCTCTAAACCAATTATTCCCAATCTTTTTCGGACTGTCTCCCCCCTCGGTGATAAAATAGCTCAATCGTCGCCCTCTTTCTATGACAATAAAGACAATACACTAAATTCATAGTTCAAACAGTACATCTTGGTAGTAGTTTTAAGTGTGTTTTTGAGTAGAGTTTTTAAACGTTAAAGTTCAATTTCTCTTTCTCAATGTGATTGTGATTCTCAATGAGAGTTTTCTAATTTCGGGTTAAAATTCAGTCAGATATAGGGGTAAGCCTCTTGCACCCGTCAGTGAGTCATGTATACTTTACTAACCACGAAGGTTGAAATTTTCTTCCGCATTCTTTTACTTTCTTGTGGCTCTCTAATTGCAGTTTCTACTCCTGCTTCATTCTTCGAGCAGTCATCTTGCTTCGAACATGAAGGACCTTCATCTTGTGTTGTGATTTAGAAACTTGCTTGATTTCTAGGTTTTTACCATTCTCGGTCGTCTGGCGGATTGTTTGGAGTCACAAGAATTTCTCTTTTCGTAATAGAAATCAATCCACTGTATACTAACAAAAAGGCTCAATTAGATGCTCAGTGAAATCTAGAAAAGCATTCATTTACATTATATTTTAAAATATATGTTTCAGATATTTGTTTATTTCAAATATCTTTTTTTGTCAGTACTGTAGTGCAGTTTCCTGTCATTGACAGCAATTTGTAATTGTTTTGTGTAAACCATTACTTCAATTTCCGTACTTGACAGCTGATTGAGATTAAGGGTGAAAAGTAGGATAGCACTCACAATTGATGAAAATGACATACCTGCTAAATACTGTATAACAAGTTGAAAATAGTAAGAGCAGCTTCCCTAAAATAAAAAGGACGATCTTTTAGAGGGGATTGAGCCCCCACGTAGGATTTCTCAGGGAGGGCTGGAGCCTCCAAGTCCCCACGCAGTAGTCGCCTATGTTCACTGATATAGCTTGACACTGACAAATGGCTTGTCTTCTTCTGTTAGAACCTCCGAATGCGACTTGAAACGTTAATGTTAGATCCACCGAACTTTTCCTTCTTCAGAACAGGTAGTAAGTATGCTAGCTAATTCTAACTCGGCTACAGTATGTTATGAAATTGAATGACTCTCAAAATCATTATTTGATTATAAGCATTGTCATCAAAATGCTGTTCAATAATGGAACGAACTTCATGCGCATTCTCTATTCTTTGTATGTCGGTAGTATAGTAATTATTCCTTGGGAACATTATCCGTGTCTTCAAGAAATAATGATACCCTGTAGTTATCGGCATGGTTGATAAATGCTTGCATAGCAGCCATTTTACTTACGGTAGGCTTCTTGGTTGCATCTGAAAAATTCCCTGCTCGGTATTCTTTACACTAGAATTGATCTTCCATATCTTTGACTATGGACATATTCTTCTGCCTCAATTTTACTTTTAACGGGCTTACGTAGGTTTTCCTTCCCCCCTGCAACGTTTGACAGATTGGCTGACTCGCTCTCGGTCTCTGGATCTGATATGTAAGGTAATAATTTGATCATGGCCAATCTTTTCCAATTAGATCAAGATTTATACACATGATGTCAAGAGAACAATTTCTATTAAATTATACTATCAACAAGAAAAGTAGAAAACCATACATATTAAAAGTATCATCCTCATTTTGTTATATTTTTACCTAAAATTGCCTTTTATTTAAACATTCTGAATAAACAAATTAACAATTGCTTAAAAATTGTGATAAGTTGTGAGTGAATATTTTTTGTATTCCTTGATGTTCCTACTATTAAGTGCTTTTCCCGTCTCCTAAGGTACTTAGCCGTCTTCTCAATCAATAGACGTGTTCCATGTTTCTGTGCCATGATCATCAGAACTAAGCCGTATCATGCTGATCATTCTGCTTGTTATCCAGAGTATTAAGCCGCGACCATAAAATCAAACGTATTTTTAATAGTCAACGGTGTTCCAGCAGCAGATTTTAAACAATCTCAACATACGAAGGAACACAGAAGTTCATAACATTACAGCTTTCATGTTACAGTGGGTGCGTTTTCGTGTTACAGTGGGTACGAGCTCGTTTCGTTTTAAAAATTGTTTTAGTTCATGCTATGAAAAAGCTATATCTGGGTAAAATTAGTTAATGGGATTCACCATTATAGCCCGTATATGCAGAATACATGGAATAAAAGTGTTACCTGAGCTTCAATTTGCATGCTACATAGCACTGTTATCTGTTGAGATCAAGCAAGTTTAGAGACTAATGAATATTGCCCCATGACGTAACGCAAAGAAAACAAAACCGTTGCATATAGCATTGATGATACTGAGATGAGACATTTCATACGGGCAATGTAATGAAGAGAAGATTTTAAATACCTCGGATCGTGGGTACATAACAAAAAAAATATACAGGTCTAAGTGTCGTAAATTACGATTCCCTGGCGCTGTAAGCTCGATGATTTATCATAGAAAAATAACCAATCCACCACTCTCAAATGTAAGGACTGTAACCCTTAAATAAGACATACGCTAGAATGCTGCGAATGTAATTAAACAAACCCTGGATCAGCCTTACACCTAACTACCAACTCTGTGCAAAACGTCCTACAATTAGCAACAAAATTGAATTAAGCGGACTCCAACTAGAGGGTCATTGCCTTGTACATCCAGAACTAAGAACTCAGAAAATGATCCTATAGGGGCCAGCATATGGTCATCAGGGGCATAAACGATCAAGAACTCCCTTCATTGATAACTGAAAGAGGGACACAAGCCTCATGTGACACAAGAGACATGGCTACATCGATGTTTGATTGCATGAGGCCGACACAGAAGGGTAGTACCTAATTCCTAGCTGTGATGTGACGCTACATTCTTCTAATGCAACAACGCACTCATTTTCTGTAGTTTATAGAAGGATTAGTAATTCTACAAGGTTTTATACCTAAGTAACAGATACACTATTTTGTTCTAAATTTGAGTTTGCGTTATTAGATCGAATCAAACTTTGAACTTCACAAAATAATAAACTTATGAAGTTTGTGGCAAATAATATGCTTTCTATCAACCATATTTAAAGAGTTATAGCATTAAAATAGCAGCGACATTACTAGGAATAATCCCTGGAATCTTCAAATTGCCCAGTCTGAAGAGTTAAAGGTAAAACGTCTTTTAGATGAATGACTTTTTTTGAAAGAAAAAATAATACTAATTAAGTTCCTTTTGGAGACAAAATGATTGTACGCCTCCCTTATAGTATGCAGACATATTTTCACGGTTTTAAATGTGTGTTCTTAATTCAAATTTATTTTAACATTTCATGTATCATCGTTAGAAGTTCAGCTGCTGCAGTTATAGCCGTCCATATCATCAGCCAGATTAGATAATATAAGGGGAAATCTTAGACTTTTTTTAACAACTATTAAAGAACGTTCGTTTTCACTATTTAGGAGATCTAACAACTTCTCTTCACCATACGCACTGTACCTACTCAATCTATATGATTGGCGGGGTTTTAAGTTGTAAAAGGTCTTCGGATGGTATGTCCAATGGGTGTACTAAATATCCAAACTGGACTGTACAGGTATGATTTTTATATTTAGGGAGAAGAATGCCAATAGCTCCCTATGACTTGGGTGTCTCATCAGAGTCTAGATGTAATCGGGTTTGTGGCTACTCCAGTAGCTGGAGCATGAGTAATTTGAGCAACCTATAGCCGTTAAACGTCTTTTCAAAAATAAGTAGTGCTGCATTAACCATGTATAGATGTAAGGCCATTTTTTGTCTGAGAAAAGAAGCAAGAATTCCTTAGCTTTTAATGAACAACAGTTAGGAATCTGTAATGACATTACTTTGCTTATCATTTGGCTTAAGTGCCGGCATGAAAAAATGCAGAAGCATCTTAAGTCAATCTAGGGTTCAATTCCAGACTTAAAAGGAAAGAAACCCCTCAAAACAAGACGACAACTTAATAGTATGCAAGAGGATTTCATTCTTAGCTAGGGTGAATAAAGAAGATACGATATCAAGAGCAAAAAGAGACATCTGCAGAGGGTTTGGACGAAGGCTTATCAAAACAAATACCGCCGGCAAAACTGGCAGTGTCGTGTGACACATTTAGTTTAGTATGTTCAACGTTGTAGATTGTATATATTGTAAAAGTCGTTGTTGGAGACGACTGAAGGTAGTGATAGCTGAGTAGCAACGTTTCTTAACAAAATACGATGAAAACTCAAATTTAGAAGGACAGACAAGTGTGGTTACACCATCTCTTCTGATGCCTGATTAACAGCGTACTCAATCTTCTCAAAATTAAATGTCATTCTTCAACCATATTCAGAATTATATTGATATGACACGAGAAAGCGATGAGGACAAACCTGTTTTTGTGTAACAAATCAGATCTATTGAGTAAAATATAGCTCTTTTTACTAAATTTTATGCTGGAAAAAAAGATTCGGATGATAACAATTGGACTAACTCTGTTTACTTGGCACAAATTAGATGAATTTTATGTAAAACTACTCGTTTAACTCAATTCTGTATTTAGTATCTTATAAGCCTTAAAATTAAGCTTCTGTTAAGTTTATTCCAACCATATGACTCGATTCTATTTTAAATCAGACAACCTTTGTTGCTGCATTGCATACAGTTACTATAGTAAATTAAATTATTTATATCTTTCGAAACATTGGGGAAGCTAAATTGTAAACATGTTTATTTTGACAAGGGCCTTATTTTGAGCTAGGACTAGTAGGCAAGTGACTTCATTCTTTTCCTGATATCTCATGCATCTGAACAAATTACTCAATCATTCTCAACCCTTCTTACATTTTCTCAAATTGACTTAGGAGCGATTAAAATAAATTAAATAAAAAATATTAAAAGATTTGCTGCTGAGGACGTCATTGATCACTCAGAATCACTCAGAACCAACAGGAATTGTGTACTGACACAAACTCTTACAATAAAGCAGCCTTTTCGCCACGAACCAGGTAAATTGTATACAGGGCAGCTGCTTTTACTAAATTCTATGTTTCTTATCTCTTAGAAAGCAATATTTTTAGAGTTTTGCAGCTGAACCCTCTCCCATCAATAGATTTGTGAAGGATAGGTACCTGTTGATCGACTTCAATCTCTAAAAGAGTATTTTCTTCAGCTAAGAGATAAATCGTTATACCTCCTAAATCTTACACCTGAGAAACAAAGATTCACAGGGTTACTTGAAGTGCTGTAATTGTTGGCCTTCTGCCTCACTATCACAGGGAATTTCAAAATAACTAAGTCCTGATAGGGTTACTGCTTTGCCATAGTAAAGCTTCACGAATTAGGGGAGGCTGGCACTTCAATGTTTAAATGAGAAAAAATTATGCAGTAGATACATACATAAGAATAACTTGGCAAAAAGTGGGGGCACGTGCACTGCTGATTGCTTCTGATTGCCTTATGATTGCTACGGCCTTATGATTGCTACGGCCTTATGATTGCTACGGCCCTCTAATAATCTGATCATTCCTAAGTTTCAAAGTGTTACCACGTATTCTAGGAGATTACTACTGCGGTTCAATTCGTAAGCATTTAATTTACACCTTCGTTGGAAATTGTTTATTGATTAGGACATCTGGCTCATTTCGGAGCAGAGATCAACACAACAAAGCATTCTCGAGGAATATCCGTCTTCACAGACCTGCATCTCCGAGGCTTTTACACTTCAAAGTCAATCCCTTTGGAAATTGAGATTTTCAACGGAAAACGCGAAAGTAGGAGTATGTTTCGAATTATGCAACTCAGCTACAACGCCGCTTGTGGAACATTAAATATACAGAAGCAGAATGTGAGTTTATATTACTGGAAATTAAGGATCGAAAATATGAGATCAGATGCCACCTTAAGAGTACATTTGGAAGTAAGTAAAGAAATTAGTATATTATTTACAATTTGTACTTCTTTGTAGCTTGGCGACGTAAAGAAAATTTTAGATGCTTAGATTTCGAAATTATATAATGTAAATATTGAAATGAGGAGCCACCTACAGGTGTGGGACCTCTGGCAATGGCACGCTCAGCCTCTCCTAAAACTGCCACTGAACCTCTGATCTGTTGAGGATCATATTCTTTCCGTATAACTCTCAGATCGGATGTGTGGCTTGTAGTAATTCTTACAACCTAAGCAGACTAACTGTATAGAATTGCCGAAAAGCTTTTATAATGTAAAATGGCCGGTTTTTCTTATCTTGCTACCAAAGATATTGCCCAGACGCATTTTAACTGGGAGATAATTATTTATGAAAAATATCTACATTTCTAACCTCATCGCCCTATTCTTTTCCATAGATTTTGTTCCATAAATAGTATCACTTTATTTTAGGTTAATTTTCTTCCTAGAGGCAGGGAGAGAATTATCGTTTATGTTGTTTTTAATACATAGACAGCATATTTTTCTGCCGTTAAATCAAGGTGAAAAGTGAAAGCTAAATGATCTCATCTTTTCCATCCTTAGTTTCCTTTGGAGAAGATGCTGGTCACCCGGGAACTATTTACATATACAAATAGGATATCTGCAATGGTCAACTTTGCTGACGAGTACCTTGCATTTATTGACTCTCAACAGCTTAAAATCACATGTAAGTTCCCTGTTCCCGAAGAACTGATTCAGTTAGAGGAGATAAAAAATAGAACAATATGGCCAGGGTAAGCGTAACCACTGTCTTAGACTTGTTTAAACCTTCTACTCGTAACGTACGTGACAATTATTGGGTGTCATATTAAGTGAGACAGTTTAATGACTGCTTTAGAAAATAAAGTGATGGGATACGTTGAAGAGTAATCTATTTTTAAATAATAAAAGTCGTGCATTGTACCACAAACAGTTGACATTAAGTCTCACTATCTTTATGGCTAAGGGTTACTGAAAAGAGGAAGAAAAGAGCACGGGATTTGATTGTCAAGATTTAAGATATCAAGAGCCGACTGTTTGACAGTCTACGTGTATTATTTTTTAAAGGCAAACTCCTAGTCAACAAGTGATTGACTAATACTATCCATAAGTGGCCTCTCGTATCCAACGATAAAACCAAAGGAAGGTTAACAGTACAGAAATGAGAAGCAATGATACTCCAGAAATATCACTGGGGAAACCAAATTACTGTAAGTAACATGAAAGGAATGTTTAGTTGCCACATTTGCTAAGATTCCTTAATCGATGGAAAAATTGACAAATTTTTTAAATTTTGGATTTAAGCATCTCTACCCTGCCTCATGAAAGAATCGCTGATAAATGAATCAGGTTAGTTGAAATTGAAAATTGAAAATTACATTCTATGATTTCTATAACATTTAAATGTGAGAAAAAGAAGCGATAAGACTGGATACGACAATCGGAGTCAAAAGCCAAATTCAAGCTTGCGACGTTTTAGGTATTCTAAGGTCTTAGCTCAGTTATGATATCCTCTGTAAACTGTGGTTAACAATTTTTGCTTGCAACTTGGTGCAGAAGTGTTAAGTTGCATCTAACTCGAGGCAACAATAGCACCATTAACTCTGTTATGATACCGTTGCATAAATGTTCTCTTACCCAAATCAATCAAGATGAGACTTAACGGATTTCATACTTGTAGTTCCTCTCTCTCTTTTTAGAGTCCATACCCTTGGTGTCAGTTTCCAGTTGTCCAACCAATCTTGTACAATGGTTTATTTTTTGCAAGTCTCCGTTTACATATCACCTAAAATAAAGACATTGCAATACTATCAAAGCAGCATTGGTATATGGAAATCTTTGCAGCATTCTGCTGGAAGGAAACTTAGTTTTCGTGTATGTAAGCTACCTTTTACATTTTTTACCCTGAGTTTACAAAATAAGTCTGGTCTCTTAACTATTATTCCTTTAACGTACAACGTCCGATATTTCGGAAAGTAAGGTACTGCAAACATTTCGGCCATTGCTTTTTGTTGGTGCATAATACACCATAGAAACGCTTTTCTACAGTGTTTTGCTGTAAATGACGGACATTTTCATATACGGCTTGTTGGTAGAAATCGATCAATTCATTTCGTAGTTCATCGTTGAGGTTTCAGGATATTTTTGGTACGAGTTTTGTCCAACAAGAAGACTTATACAACTTAAGAAGCTTTGAAATATTTGGAGAATCATTTTGATATACCTTGCAATGGCACAGAATCGGATTTAGAGACTTTTATTTGTACTGTCAACTAGAATGAGATGGTTTGGGTAAAGGCATTCGATTGCTGCGTTATTGTTAAAATACAGAAAGAATACACTCCTTATAGATGTAATTGAGAGGGTCTTAGAAAATTGATAATGTGCTACAGTGACATAAATATAAATACTATTGTACCTTTTGCTTTCAATGCATGAATACATTCTTGCTCAAGGTAAGAAGTCATGTCTAGTTTGGGAAAATATTTTTCATCTTTTCATATTCATGCTCCCTAAAGACCTCCTTCACTTTCGTAGTTTCTCCCAACATAGTAAAGTTTTAGTATTGACGCCATGTAGAATTTGCGCTTTTGGATTTATTGTTAAGATGCAGCCACTATAAAAACACAGTACCCAATTGTATTTCTTATACTTTTAATCTGTCAACATCGAAAACATCAAAAGTGCATATTTACTGTTATCTCAAGCAATTACTCTACCCAATTATGGAAAGCACATATTATTATAAAATGAATGATTACTTTACATGAGGGATTTTTGTTTTGAATACTTCACAAAAAAGGCAATGTCCTGGTCCATGACATTAAAAACTTTCATTGGCTTACCATACGCAGAGATACTATTTAGTTGCTTAAGTTCTATTCTACCAACTTCAACTTTGGTGTCTATGGTTGGTGTATACTATTATAGCCACAGTCACGACTTTACTATCTTTCCGACTTGAAGTCTACATGAGGATCCGTGGCATATTTAGTTTTTTTTGCTTTCTTTAGTGGTAAATTTTTGGTACAATTCGACATTATACTTCCAGTGGTCCTTTCAACTCTCATTTAACTTTAGTTTCGGTGAAGGAATTACTCATATTTAAATGTTTACTTGAATATTTAAGGTAAGGTAGAACTGAAACCAAAGGCAGCAAAATTGACCTGCAGAAGCAAATTTTTTGTCATTGTTTTGGTTTCCGCTTTCATACAGGTAAATTTGTATTGCTCACACATAAAATGGTGGAATAAAACCTCTCAAAATACAAACTGTGCTCTGCATATAGAGCATGTAGGCATGATACCCCTAAAAGGGGACCTTAGACTCATGCACAATAGTTTATCTCCGAGGAATGTTATTTTCCAATCATACCTCTTTTATTTTCTTATAAGTAGACGGACCTTGGAAAACGTGTAAGACGATCCCAAGACGATCCTTATCGACAGGAATTACTCCAGGGTATCATTAAATTGATAGCATCGCTGTAGCGAGGATTTCCAGTCATACCTTTTAACGTCTGCAGCTCATCATCTACAAATCGATTGAGTTCTCAATTAGATCAGATATGTGTTCAAAATATGTAAAGAGTGGTATTGCATTTCTTTTCAATGTCCATATCCACGTCATCTTATGACAGTCCTTCGGCATCTTTGAGAGAGCTTTATGAATTTCTGTCAGACTTCGTCGCTTCTCTGCCCTCGCTGTTAGCATCTAACATAGCTGTACTGAACTTGTCTTATGAACTGGACTGTATCAGAACTTTAGAAATTTGTATGGCAAAATTTATGAACTTGGTAATACATAACTATTTTTAATCAGCTCGTTTTGATGTAATGGTTCTCTCTAGTGAGAGATAAATTGTCAAGTACGCTCTTTCTTAGATAATTTATTCTTTCTTTTACATTTCAGTAGTGCTCATTGAGCCCTTCCTATCACCTCTTTTCCCTAGTTTTATACCTGAAAAATACATATTATAAAACGTATTGTCTCACTTGTGTAGCATAGAACGGGGTTAGCGAAATAGTCATTAGAAACATATTTATGATTTTTACGAACAAAGAACGTAAGCCAAGGGTTTGATCAATGCCTATGGCAAAACTTAAAGCCACCTGCTTATACCTCTTAGAAATTGTTTCTGTTAATATTTAGTTCATGTACAAATTGAGTTTCTAAGTATCATATCACAATTTTAAAATGACCAACTGCTATAATTTCGAGGAATAAACAGGGAGTTAGTTAGATTTTAAATTAAGTTTTTAAGAACCATCTGCCTATTAGTTACCACGATCAATTAAAAATAACACGTATAAAAAAGGTCGCACGAAATGACAGGCGCAAGAACTCAATTTCAAAGTTGGCGGAGGGAAAGTGATGACGTCGC
>JAAAKL020009392.1:0-15132 GCA_010016065.2 Carybdea cf. marsupialis auct. non (Linnaeus, 1758)
ATATTCTAACTCCCATTTATTAGACTCTAGAGAGTATTCAGAGTCCTGCGTTGTGAAGGGAGTTCAGTCTTCAAGCACAAGAGACTCTTGGAAGGACGTGGAAGGAGAACAAATCGTCGTGATGCCACTGTATCTCGGAACATTGCCATCTCGGAACCAGCTACACTTCGGCACATGATTGTATTCGGGCTCGAATTGCATGCCTCTATAATTTTCACCCTTCATTACATTCATCTGGGCGAGGCCGCTACAAATTTAGGGGTCTGGAGGTTTTCTTTTAACGTCTCCAAGGACTTCCTTCATTGGGAGATTTTCTCAATTTATCTGCTCCAGTTTCCTCCTCGGTGCCTCCACGATGATCCGTAATACCTGATCATCTCCGTTCTTTCAAGTTCAACTCGCCGGTTGACAGTGTACGCCTTAGTGTTACATACTGGCCATGTCTGCATTGGTCATCCTCTTTCATATTCCATCTCACTAGGTTGGCTGGGGATGGCTACACATCTTAGATGGACTTAATCAGACAGCTGGTTCTAGCTGGTTCCCACTCTCACACTTCCAAGACAGTTTCTTTTTAACTATTAATTCGTGCCACTGCAAACACTACGCCTGCTGAGCACACCGCACTAGGTGTAAGCGTCTCTTCTACAGTTCCTGTCTTCGTACCTCTGCGACAACTGCATCTCTCCTCTCCTTTTCTGTCATTTTACAGAAGGGTTTAAAGCTGTTATAACCCACTCCTTGCCTCCCAGTCTGGACTGCTCACACAATATCTCTGTGCTCAAGCGCCACCTCTGCTCTATAAACTTCTTACTCCACCCCGTACGCACTTTTGAAGGGTCCTCCTTAATATCTTGATCCTTCGTATCCTTAATATTATCACCATTCTAACCTTCCCAGCCTTATACTCTTACACAATTGATGTTATTGGAAGTTCCAGGGGAAATCCCTTCCCATACAATGCAGCATTGTTAATGCATTTTGGAATACCAAGCCATTTCCTAGTGTATGCACGACGTTTCTTTGATCCCCTTGATTCCGCAAATTCATAGATCATCAGTGGCCGCAGCAATCTCGGGTGCAAGCCAAATTGCAGATACCAAATCTTAAATTTACCAGGTAATTTGGTATGATCGATGCTGGCAAGTCCCTCCTTTGCCTGAGGTCCCTCCTTTGCCTGAGGTCCCTCCTTTGCCTGAGGTCCCTCCTTTGCCTGAGGTCCCTCCTTTACCTGAGGTCCCTCCGTTGCCTGAGGTTCCTCCTTTGCCGCGTTAGTTCGTGCAACTGTATTGTCACCCATTTATTTCCAAACTTTGCTTAGTGTGAAAAATTGTTGATAAAACTGGTTAGTCCATAAAACCACGAATTTGCATGGTGAACCCCCGGTTTGTGTAACTGAGTATAGAAAATACTCTCGAGCTTTGTACACGTGTAATGTTAAAATCCTGGACTAACCGAAGTTAAACTTTTACTAAATTTCGGTAAAAATGGAGCAAATCACGCAGAGCACTTGCCACATAAAAGGGGTGTCCAGGTCTGGTGTTACTAGTTTTCTAGACCTCTCCGCTTAGCAGCTGGGAGGTCTGGCATGCAAGTGCCCAAAATGCTCGTTTTCAAACTGAACAATATTTTGGAACTGGGGTTGGGGAAACTTTCATATTTCATAGTCCAAAGTTGTTTGTACACGTGTTATAGTAGAAGGCTGGCTGGGTAGGTTTTTTGATGTTGATGTAGGTTTCTTCAAGTCATAAATTCCGAGGCAACTTTTAAACAACATTAAAGCGACTCGAGAGAACCTTATGCAACACCATGCGAAAAGTAATAAACTTTCTAAGGATGAAGGTAAACTGAGTAAAAATGAGGCTCAAAGCGCAGGCTGAAACGTTATACTATTAGTAAATTATCCTTATTGATATTGATACACGAAACATACCGCAGTGCCAGTGAACAATGTTTGTTTTAGCCATCATGCCACCTAAAACACAGCTTTGATCTACGTAGTAGTTAGCAACAGCCAAAGTCCGAGTTTGTGCCTCGCTTTGGTTCAGTTGAAGGAGCAGCTCTAACGTTCGTACCAGGTTCATGTATGTAAAAAACATCTAGCTTCAAGCGTTTGAAGAGTGCCATTGATTTTTAAACACTTGTAGGTATAAAAATACGAAATATTTCTGGCGTAAAGGGAACTAGAGAATGAGATTGTAATTGTGGCGGCAACATTACTTGGTATGCGCAATGTTTAGATGGCTTCAATTACCGAATTGATAGGTGATTAATGAAGCTTTGGTTAATAATATAAGATGAATTAGGTCAGTTTTTGGTTTTTGGCAATAAACAATCACTCTATTTTAACTCATTTAACTCGGTTGGAGAGGTTCTGAAGCACCCGTTGCAAGCTCTTGGCTGCCATGCCCTACCCTCACTTTTTCGAAATATAGAACTTTCAGACTTTCACTTTACCTTAATCTGCAGCAATTTTAAAGCAATCTTAAGGTATTGGAAGCAACTCTGAAGCTAAGTTGGGCAACACTAGACAGGTATAATAAACGTTTAAGCCTAAATTTTACTTTTATTATTCCTGCTACTCAAAGTATTATTTTTACCTTGATATATTTGCCAAATCATTGCATTGGGAAAGTTGCAGTGTGGCAGGAAATCGACCAAGAGCGGAACTGCAAACGGCTATTGTCAAGGTCAAATTTGCTCATTTAAACGATGTTTTCTAAAGTTAAATCTTTTGCTTATTATGCGCTTTATAGAAGCACTGAACTTCAATAGTTTTATAACGAAAATAGCTAAATTTGAAGGCAAGTTGAAAATTTTGCCAAATGTAATGCTGACAGGTCTTGGCCGATAATTGATAGACAAGAAGACTCGATATAAACCCCCTAATTTTCTTTGGATAAATCAAATTATCTTCCCTGAATTTCATGACGGGTTAGAAATATTCGGGGCACACCCTTATTAAAATAGAAATATCTTTTCAATTCTTACACACGTGATAAAGCTTTGCGCAAAATGGAGAACACGTGTACTTTGGCATGCATGGTTGTTACGGCCTTGTCTTTTTCTAATTTCTTCTTAAAGAAGCAAGCTAGTCATTCGACCTTTTTAATAACTGTTCCTGCACTAGTGCTACGCAATTTCTTGAGCACTGAAGTAAACTTTACCATTTATTTCTTGTGGTTTCGGGTTTTTGGTTGTTTTTTTAACGCAAAGCGAAAATGCTACATCATGAACAAAAAGCTAATGTCGCTTGTGTTTCCGACACGTCCACGGCACGCCTATAGATAGTGGTTAATCGATTAATCGAATAAATTTTGTCGGAATAATCGAATTTAATATATCGTGCCGTGGACAGCCGTAGTTTCTACCTCCTTATTTAAGGGTCATCTAATGAGGAGCAGTAACAAAGCACTCCAAAGCAAAGTTCTTATTAAGGAAACTTCAGAACAAGATTTTTCTGCATCAGAGTTCGTCCTCGATGGTGGACCACTCCATTCATAGAATTATGTGATTACCAAATGCTACTTACGTGACTTCATTCAGCTATACGTAGAATATCTAATATCCACGTTTTGGCTTTATAATGTAGTTTGTGGTGACTACAAGTCTGGTCCCAGCATCAAAAACCAAGAGCCCTTACGAAGAGAAAGTAAAACATGGACAGACATAAATGTCAAGAAGAACTTGCTAGCTTACGGTAGCTTTTGTAGCAATCGTGAGAAACAACGTTTAGTGCATCAGGCTGCTGACACAAACTTTAAGTAGAAAAGATCATTGCATGACATATAGCTACTCAGATACACTGATAGCTGTAACAGTATCGCAGCTTGCCGCATCTGGTAAAAAGTAGTACAGTAGTGGTAGCTGACGATAAAGATATTCGTGTTATACTTTTGCACCATTGGAAGGAAAATATGGCTGATATCTTTTTTTAGTCGGAAGCAATAAGAAGGGTAGACAGTTCTGCTGCTCCTGCTTGATCTATCGAAAGAATCTTAACTGGCCTAGGGCAAGAGTTAAGAAGGTTAGTTTTGTTCATATAATCATGATCTTGCTGTGACTCAACTTCAGCGATATTTCGTCAAGGAAAACCGATATTCTTGCCCTTTTGAAAAAGTCTAAATCGTTGAGAACCTTGTCTACAGTGCTTGCTTCACTAGCAAATATGTACAAGGTTGGTCTGTCCATATTTGCTGTAATTTACAGAGGACATGTTGATGACTCATTAGACTCGTTATTTTTGGTCCAATTGTAAAGTTTCAACGAAAGGAATGTGAAGACCTAACTTGTGTCCGAAGTCAATATCATGTTGTTTTTGTTGCCTTTCCTGTTAGTGTTATTTTCTACTCCCGTTTGATGGACAACTGGTTTCCATAGATACATTCCTTGATAACATCAATGCCAATGAAAAAGCACGCGTGTTGTTTCCCCCCATAGTTGGACTTCGCTAAATTTTGGCTATCTTGTTCTCCATAAAATTACGCTTTTAACGATACCAAGTATAGCTTGATACAGACTTCTTTCCGTTTCGACTTGACTATATCACAAAATCGCATGTTTGTTATGGAAAACAAGAAGTTCGTGTTTCTACAGTAGTTTGCGAGTGACCCGTCCGTCTTCTAAAACTTTGGCACTACGACTGAGCGGCCCCCTATGCTAGAAGGTTTATGCCCAAGATGGCGAATCCAGACTTGCTGAGTGAACTGTCAGCTCTTGCAAGCTCAGGTTGCTCACATCGAGATGCCGTGGATCGATACAGGAAGATTTTTGAGAGGCTGATGAGTTCAAGTGCAGATGACCGTCTGGCAGCTTTAAAGATTTTTATTCAGTTTGGTAAGCTTACCTTACTGATATTTTGTCAGCAAATTCTACACACACCGGTAGTCTTTATGGATCATATAGGCCTACTGATGTACCGGTATACTGCAAGCCTATGATACAGTAGTACTAAGATAGTACTGTGTAGTATACAGTAGCCTCAGATCATCGGATCCTGGATATCTTAAACGATTTTTTTCATTAACAAACCCATCAAACTTTTACCCAGTCCACCCATCCTGTTATTTATCGCGAGCTGTTCTTCGCAAAGTTGCAAAGTATCATCATATCCGGTTTATTTACAGGTTTGTTTACGAACTAGCCAATGCCAACGATGTTCAACGGCATAGCCTAATCAGTATAGTAGGCCCAATGCCGGTATTTGTACACTGTGAAGTGTTTTCTACTCACCCTCTCAAGTGTTTGCACCAGATACCAATAAAAATATGTTTTTATCTAGGGAGGTCATCCTACAGGCCTATCTTAGGCTCTTCACGTAGCATATGCATGGATCTATCGAATTGATTTTCTATGGCTGGATACTGCATTATCACGAATGGGCCTATATCTCTACCTTGATCGAGGCAAACTTTTTATTCACGACACAGCTTTATAAGAGATGTAGGTTAATCTTTGTAGTTAAAATTTATACTTGAAAACTGGAAAAAGCAACTTTCAAGTTCAAGGAAAGGTTTACTTAAAAGGAATATTAACTTCTCGTCGTGAATAGTCTAGTTTTTGTAACATAATATCTTCATTTGGCAAGTACAGTTCGTGAAATTCACATGGACTGACGTTGACATGCAGTTGTAGGCCTATTGTATTTGGGTCGACTTTTGGATCAAGGGGTTGTCTGTGAATTTTTGGGGGAGATTTTTCAATGTGGATATCTTTTGCTTTTCAGCATTTACGAGCAACATATTCTTTAATGTGAAAAGAAATGATGAAGACAATAAATCGGAATGTTTTCAGTGTCATGACTTATTGATGTTATTCATTTCCCCCAATAATGTTAATAACACACAATATTCAAATGCACAGATGGGAATTTTCAAGGGGTAACTTTGGACATTATTTTTGTGTGCAATATCCAACACTCTTGATCTATTCAAGTGTGCTGCTGAATTTTACAAGCTGGTGTTTCGTCCCATTTATTTGATTACTTAAAGTGTTTGAGATAAAATAGGAATTCTGCTTTAGTATTTGATTTTGACTAATGTCATACCATGTATGGACGACTTTGGGTAGAGCATATATTCTTATATGTTTTTAATCATAGTAGGGCTTTAATTCCCAGTCACAAGTTCATATTTTACTTCTACTACTTACTTATCTACTTTACATCTCTTGTTTACCATTTTCATGAGGCAAGACAGGTGATGGCAGCGCTCCACTGTTCTCTATTGTGGCCATTTCTCAAATGTTGCTACATTTTCTAAAATAAATGTCCAAATCCTCCCTCTAAGGTTTCCTAGGTATTCCAGACAGTCTTTATCTTGGCACTTCAAAATCTTGGATTTTTCCCGTAGCCTTAACCCCAACATGCCCAAACCAAGACAATCTTCTCTACTGCAAGACTATGCCCTTCTCCCTCATCCTGCAATGCCTTACAACCTCCTCTACTTACCTCACCCTACCATCTGGTTTTACATCCATTGTTCCACGGGTTGCCCCACAGGTTCCACAGCCGCAGGTTCAACTTAGATCTGTAATATAAACTGCTTGAATCCACAGTAAGTTTTTCATAACTGTATAAATAGAAATTGTTCTAAAATAGTTCTTAAAGTCACTCCAAATGATGGTATATATCTCCCTTGTGTTACAATTGTTCTATATTATGCCCTTTCCATTTATAGTCCTGCAAGAGAACATCAGTGTTGTTGTGTCCAGGCAGCTAATAACTGATGTTGTCAATATTCTATCAACGTTGGATAATGATGCTGGAAGGGACCTTTCCCAGTTTGCATTGGACAATTTGCAATCTAGAGCCATTTCATTTGAAGAGCAGGTACATAAATAGATATTTAGTTTTTATGTTTCCAGATTAACAGATATTTAATCTTTTACAGTTTTTTCAGTCCATTACGAAAGATTAAAGCAGACCCTAGTCTAGAACAATAATTTATTAAGAAGAAAATTTTATGGCAGGGGTATTGCAGATAATTGCTGGATTAATAGAAAATTTTTATATTCCAATAGATGTATATATCCAGTGATGGCTACAGTTGTTTATTCCAATGATTTAACAATGGTTCTTATATAACAACATATTTTGTTGTGTTACTTCTGATTTGTCTATATAGTTACATCTGTTTGTGTATGTGCACATCAGATATATGTGGCTTGTTTTGAATTTTAAAAGATTTTTCTGGCCTATGACATATTGAATATTGGACTGCATTTCTTTTGGAAATGTGACTCATATTTCTTCCTTACCACTTTGTCATTCTTTATGAGTTTTAAGAATGGTAATTGTGATGGTGAATTTCCCTTGCCCACAAGATGTTCCTGTACTTTCAGCTGTTGGTACTCTGGTTAATTGATATGTTGATGATCAATCCTGACAATCTCTTGATTGTTACTCACCTAGACCCATTTCTCCAACAAATTCTTCTTCACCCCCTCCACATGAGATGACATATATCTGATTGGAGCTTTGTCATGGGAGTTTCGATTTAACGTTTAAAGGTTAACTGATTTCTTGATTTTAAAATGATGTCCTTCCAAGATGGTTTGGCAATATTCACATCTTTGGTTCCCACATTGTTTTTGTATTTTGTTTCGTATCACAACAAGGGCATTGTTTGCTTAATTATTACCGTAGGAAACTTGAGAAACTTGAGAAAGGAGAAAGGGGAAACTTGTCGTTACACAAAAGTCATGTTATATGCAATATAAACAACTTGCAATATATCTTCCTTGTACTTTCGAGATACATGAAACATAAAGAAGTAAGAAGAAATTGTTTAGGGCATTCTCGAGGGGCAATATGTAGTGTGACAAAGGGGGTAGTAAGTATATGATTAGTTACAATTCATTGAAAGAAATGGCACCATTAAGATTGGTAAGGTTTGGCATTGCATGATCTGTGAATGGCTCTATATATTTTGGAGATAGAATTTACCATTGTTAACCTTGGTACCTTTGTAGGTTGTATCCCTGAGGCAGTACTTAGCACAGGTATTTGAAAATTCGCAAGACTGGAGATCAGCTGCCAACATACTTGTAGGAATTCCATTGGAGACAGGTCAAAAGTAAGGTCATGATTAAAGACTAATGTATTTAATGTTTGTAATCACATGAACATTCAGCCGTGGATAAGTTCCTGGCCATCAGATCTAGAAGTTCTAGAGGGTCAGGGTTCAATTCCCGGAAGTTCCATTGGTGAAGTCAGGAAGGGCATCTGGTCTTAAAGTGCTCTATGCTCCAATAACAAGTCCCATGAATATGGGCACCATCAAACCCCATGACTGGGAATAAAAGACTTTAAACAAAGAAAAAAAAATTTAAAAAATCAGATGAACATTCAGATTTGTGATTGACTGATGAAAGGAAGAAAGTGCAATTTTGCTGCTGGCATTACAAAGTGATTAGATTTACAAGTCAGTGGCTTAAATTTAGAAAATATGGCAACAAGACTTTTAAATGTGATAAGGAGCTTTATCATTTTAGCAATAGTTATAAGTATGAACAGAATTTGGCTACATGATGTCAGCTATCTTTTACCCAATCTAAAATATGTACAAGCTCAAAGGAATTTTATACCTAATCTTGAGACTCTGGGGCATTGAGTTTCCCTAAAATCATCACAGTAAAAGCTACTAAGACGAGGTGTAATCAGAGGAGAATTTCTTTACCAATGAGCATAGCAATATCTTGACCACCAAGTAGTTTGGAATCAAGATGCCATACGAAACAGACATTTGAGGCTATTAGGCTTTATCACCATGAGTTTGATACCTCTGCATTGGGTAATAAAGCTTCATTGTGATGGAGCAAGTTTGTTTTTGGCCCCATTTTATTTTTATTGGAAGCAATTTAAATTAAGTTCAATTCAATGCAAATGTTAATATGTGAAATTGAATATTTTAAAGTATTCTGAGAAAACATGTTATGCTTTAAGTTTCCAAGATATATTTGGGATCATATATACCCATCAACATGCATGCAGATTTTGAACAGTATTTCATTTGACCACTTTTTTTAACTTTCCAAATCTTAAGACTGTAAAATATATTAGGTATCCTTAAAAAAGCAAGTTTATGACACTATGATGAAGGAAATCACAGCTTCATATATCAAGATTTATAGGAGTGAAAACATGCGTAAGTGCCTTGACACTGAAACTCACTGTCTTGTCTTACCTAAGAAGTCCCAGATTCTGTCAGGTACTCATTTTACAAGAAAGATTGCATTTTAACCTAATACTTTTTGTCAACTACCTTCATCAAGTGTCAAACTTTAGCAATAGCCCTACAGTATTAACCAAATTGCATTGTCAATGTAACCAGGCTGCATTAAAAGTTGCTGTGATATATAAAATGATTTAATCATATATAGACTGTTTTACAATGCATGAACTAGTTTAAGTGCTCTTAGAGTGTTGCAAAGTTCAATTCAGTGGTGCCTTGGTTTTAGTTGTACAAGTGTTTTGGAATGGATGTTCCATTTGTTTAGAAATTTTACAGTGTATTTTGGATGATTTATACATCATCTTTAATGTTATTGCTACTGTTAAGGAAGTATTCAGGATCACTTCCATTTTGCTTTGTAGGCATTACCCATTAGATTTCAAGCTAGAAATATATGTGAAAATTGCACAACTGTACTTAGAAGATGATGATCCTATCCAAGCAGAGGCGTATATCAACAGAGCGTCTCTTCTCCAGGCAGAAACAAAAAATGAGCAGCTTCAAATACTTTATAAGGTGAGAAATGATGATGGTAAACTTATGAAACACAAGTCTAGCTTTGAAACAAATGCTTTTTGAATTAATTAAACATCTTCAAACCATTTCCAACCAATTATTCATATCACTTCATGGCTTATTTCTATTTGAAAACATTAATAGCATCTGATAGCTGGAATGAATGAATAGACAAGAGCCCGGTGATGAATTTTCAGTGTAATTCATATGACATTTACTTTTGATTAGTTCACTACAAGGTACAGCAGCTTGCCCCTGCCTACCAAGACTTCTTAACATCATATCCTTCGATGGAGCAAGAGGACCATGGTAACGTTTGATGGTTGCAGTAATCAACATGTACAGATGATGACAGATTGTATTATCAGTGTTGTAAAAGAAGTTTGAAGAGGATTATCCTGGTATTCGCACTAAAAAAACTTTGATTCAAGTGGAAGCCAGATTCATACGTTTTATGTAGGGTGCCTAGACAGTGGACAGGGCCTTGAAGTGCTAAGGAAAGTTTGCCACACCTTTCATTCTCTATAATTTCTATTTTCCTCTTTGACATAAGCCACATTTCTTAACAACGTAATAGTAATTCTTGTATTATTTACTTTGATGTTATGTAGAGCTGCTATGCCAGAGTTCTTGATTATCGTCGAAAGTTCATAGAGGCTGCACAAAGATATGTTGAGCTTTCATACAAGACAATTGTACATGAAGATGAAAGAATGGAAGCTCTGAAACATGCTCTGATTTGCACCATACTGGCTTCAGCAGGTTAGTAAATACTATTTGTTCAGTGTGATATTAAGGGGAGAAATCTGGTATGGTATCACATCATTTAGTAGTTATGCTCTGTATATCAGATAAGGAGCAACATGCTTCATAGTCATAAACTTCTGCTTCTATGGGTATTATATGTACGTTTTAAGTACAGACAACAACTTAGTCTTGTGAGGCATTAATTTAGTTATAGAAGACAATAAACAGTTGTTGAATCCATAGGAAATGGATGAAAACACAGCTATTGTTACTCAGGGAGACAGTTGTAGTCTTGAAGACATGTAGGTCAACTAACATTGAAGATGGTTTCAGAATTTCCCTAGCCCTCCTTTGCCCATTTTGTCCAAGTGTAGAGACCCCCCTCCCCAGAGCATCTACCTTGTTTAGCCAAAACCTACTTACCATGAAAGTTATTATTTTGGTCAGCAAATCACGAGAGTTAATTATAGTAATGCACAGAGTTTTGTAAGAAATATCAGTTGATGTAAAAGTGTGAAGGCGCCGTCAAAGTATCCTATGGTTATTTGTGGTAGGCTGACCAAAGTGAGAACTAAGGTACCGGTAATCATCTTTTTTCTTGTAATCTTCTCTTGTTTACATTAATGCATATTTTGCTTTCCTAGCCACCATAATTTGTGTTGCTCCTATTGCATTTCATGTCTATTCTCTTAGTTTTCCTTAAGGCTGATTTACACGCTACGATTTTGTCTGGCCGATTCACGGTTGGTATGACGTAGGTCTATTGTACAGGAGTCTGATTTCACAGTTGTTGATCTTAGCATGAATTGGGACGATTTTTAGGAAGTCTGTGACATTGGGACAGATTTACTCCCAATTTTTGATGTCATGGCAGTGCCTCAGAGTTTCAACATGGACGCCTTGAAGTGGCAATAGAAGGCATGGCTTTCACTAAAACAGAAACTCTGTAACTGTTAAAAGTGTCTTGTACGGACACTCTGTATGCATATCAAAGAATAATGCCATGGGTTTTATTTGCAATTTTGCCATAGTTGAAGTTTTTGATGACAAAGAAACCTGCAGAATGACTAAGTTGTTTCTTTTCCCATGCAAGGCTATGATACCATCCGGATGAATGGAGCCCCTAGGACCTAGGTGATTGCTTATTCCCCTATTAAGCTTCTCTGACTGTTTATGAACAAGAAGAAATCCAAAACAGGGTTTTGTTCTCAAAATCGCCACGTGTGTTGTGGAGGCTGATTACACGTACAACTTATCTTGGATGGGTCACATGACTGAATCAGCCTTGAATTGGACTGACAAATCGTAGTGTATAAATCAGCCTTTATGGGATTTACCCCATTCTTCTTCGGTACCTTGGATGAAAGATAAGGAGATGCTAAGTATCTTCTTGGTTTGAAAATGTTATAATGGCTGATGTGCCTTAGGCAGATGTGAGGGTGGTGATTACCAGGATGGTCAATGTTCATGTGAACAGGGTTTGGGTGAAAAGTTTTGGATGCTAGATGTGTTGTACCAATGCTCGTGGTATTGATCACCTGATGTTTAAATGTTCGGCAGTTAAATGATCCACCTGGTAAATGCACGGGTGGAGACGGTTGGACTTTAGGATTGATCGGAGAGGCTCAGGAAATGTTCATCTGGTTAATCAAAGAACTCACTCAAAGAACATGCGGCAGGCAGATGTTGGACTGGTGAAAGCCAAAGAAGTGCATGCCCCAGATTGATAAAATCGGAGTAGGTAATATCCCTATTCCATATGGAAGTGATTGCCAGGCTGTGTCCAAAAGTGTGGGGAAAAGACTAGCTGCCATAGAAGCTTCTTTCTATAAAGAATTTTGGGCATATCGTGGACAGAGCATGTATCAGATAAGATAGTGTTACCAGGGCAGGAACCAAAAGAAAACTACTCCTTGGTATTAGGAAACAACAGATGTTGTTATTTAGGCACATTAACAGAAAACATCAACTCAAGGCCTTGTCTCTTACTGGAAAGACTAAGGTTCAAGAATCAGAGGATGACAACATCAAGCTTATTTGAAGAGCATGCCCTGCATGCATGTTCTGTGCTTTACAATTTTGTATGAGTCCCAAGAAAGAACGAGGTGGAAATCCATGATTGCCAATGTTATACAACTCTTCACTTGAATGATAATGATATCAATTTATTTTTTAAAAGTTCGTCAATTCTTTTGATTCCATTGTTAACATTCTCACTATTGTCACAAAGTGAGTTTATTGGGGACAGCAAGATTTCTAAGTGGATTTACAAAAAATCACAACAGCAACCACAACAGAAAATAACAACAAACAATAATAATAAATTTTTTTTAACTTCAGTGCCATACATTGATTCTGTAACTTTACAGAGAAATCATCTTTGACATTGTACATATCATTTTCACTGTTTTCACCCATTACGGCTGGGAAACTTCTCATAATAATAGTAATAATGATAATAGTAATAATAACTGCATGCTAGAACTGAGGTTTGCAATACTGCCCCGTAGATGTTATGCAGGTAAGTTTTCGGGTGGTATTTGTTTTTAGGGCAGGTGTCTTGTTGGTAAGTGGTGAGAGTCACAAGGACTGTATTACCATCCAGAATAGACACCTTTGACAGACCTTTGAATTCCAGAAACTAGTTGTTGCATTAAACGATTATGACTGTGGTAGTAATTTCACGTGTTTCATGTATCCTGGAACTAAGTCAAATACTGCATTCATTTATTAATCTAAAAAAAAGGGGTTTTTTTCCATTAAAAGGTCAACAAAGATCAAGGATGCTAGCTACACTTTTCAAAGATGAAAGGTGCCAACAACTTCCCGCTCATGAAATCCTTGAAAAAATGTGAGTATCGTCTTTAACATATACTTTTCTATATCCCTTTGATGACAAGCTTTTCTATTTCTTTATTATATCCTCACAATTAGCACTTTTCAGTCAGAGACAGTGTATTTTTCCTATTACGTTTTCACTATATATGAACATGATATGTGTGGAAGAGTGTGAACATCCCCTGATAGGACCACTATAGGTCGATGTTATTTTGTTGGTTTTCACTTGTTTCTGGCATAGGAACAGTCATCACTGTCTCCAAGGTCATTGTTTTTCTCATTCACCAGACGTAAAATAAGAGCGAATTGACACCTAGGGTATTGACAGTGTTTTCTTGAGTTGTTCTTGAACCATCATAGTTGATACCAACTTCAAGTTATTCTCTGATATCGTATTGACATCATAGGTATCTTGATCGAGTTATTCGTGGACCTCAGCTACAAGAATTTTCAGACATGCTTGCCCCTCATCAGAAAGCAACAACTGTCGATGGTAAGTGTAATTTTCACTTGAGTGCGACTGGTTGATCCACAACCCCCACCCGCACCCACACGCAGCTCCAGACTTATGCACCATTTTAGACAAAAGTCAAAAGTCCACTCAGTGTTCGATTTACAGGGGGCATCCTGATGACATTTAATGTACAAACATTTTAAATAATTCATTTGCACAAATTTGAGTAGATAATGAATAAGGGAAAAGATACGAAACTGACTAGAAGGCTAGTCAAAAGCCTGTGCAAGAATAGACCTACTGTTCAATATTCCTGAAAGCTATTTTACTCAGTTTGTATAGAAAGGGCTCTTGCTGTACGTGCCTCTCAAAGTGATATTCTTAAGTAAGTATATTGAGAAAATAAAGAGAGTAGGGGCTCATCCCAAATGTGTATAAACAATATGGATTACCATGGAGTTTGTAATCAATGGGACATTTCTTTATTTGATCTGTGGATAACATCATAGTGTGTTGTGGTGCGTGTTGCCATGTGATCTAAAAGCTTGCTTTGAAAACCACCGACCCGGGTTCGATTCCAGCGCTGGGAAGCTTCGAGCACTTCTCTTTACCATAGTCACGGGGCCCACCCAGTCCATGTGAGGGAAAGTGAGGAGATGGAAACTCTAGTAGCCCGTCGGATGGATTGTACCTGTGTTTCGATAGTCTAGCCTTGTCACACATGTGTCATGCTTAAAATGCTTGATGAACACTTGAAGAGTACAAGTGACTGTGGTCTACTCAACAACTTTTGCTCTAATTCACAGAGTAGGTTGCTCAGCTGATCGAAAAGTTGAGCTCTCATACGTCGGTATCGACGGGAGAATCCATCACATCATAGTGTATTTATCAATGTCGCAAGTGTGATGTTAATAGATGACTGGATTTATAGAGCCACTCTTTCTTTCCATCTTTCTTTCTTTCCTTCCTTCTTTCTTTCTTCCTTTTCTTCTTTCTTCCTTTCTTTACTGCTTTCCCACCGCCGTTTACCTTCAGGTTTTTCTTTTTCCATACGTACATTCACCCATGGATCAATTTATTCATTTATTCATCAACCCAATCACTAGTTCTCTCTGTAATAAATTTAGCCATTGATAATTTTCTTCATATCCGTTCACATTCACTATTTCATTCGCTTACTTCCTTCTTCTTATCGAATCATCTTGTTGATTCATGTTCGTATCTTTTATGATTGTGGATTCTCTTATTACAGCATTTTCCGTGCCCCGTCTTCTGACAATTGCTTTTATGATAAAAAATATCATAATTATCTTATGAAACAACGAGAGTTACATTTACTTTCAT
>JAAAKL020009394.1:0-15130 GCA_010016065.2 Carybdea cf. marsupialis auct. non (Linnaeus, 1758)
GCAATGGTTTTCAAGACGTTGTTGTGTCTCCATAGATATCGCCCATCTGTTGCAGCAGATGACCAGTTGCTGAGAATGTGATGTTGAGTTCCAGGGGAGAGACAACAAAGAGAACAGATATTTGATGTTATTACATTCCAGACTTTCAGATTTGCGTTTGTGGGCAAACTGAAAATGAGGCTTTTCCTATAGAAAGAGAATATGTTTGCTGGAAGTGTGCTTGAAACATTTTGCCATAGTTTGATAAACTTTTTTTGAGACTTATCTGTTAGAAATTTTACCAAAATGTTTTGCTTTTTTTAACTGACAGAAATCTGACCAAATAGAATATAGTCTTTGAGACTCATTTGCTTTTCTGATGGAGTTCTTCAGGTTCTGGGGCAAGGATTCCGAGACTTGTTTTGACAAGATCAATGAGTCAGTGCAAACATTCTTCGAAATCGAATTTCTAAATAGAATACACGATGTTACATCTTTAGAATATCGAAGGATGCTTCTAGGGGTAACTTGGCAGGATAGATGTAAATTACTGATAGTTGAAAGTTCTAAACCCAGGAATTTCTTTGAAAGTTGTTGATGAGTTACATTTGCAGATGGGTTCAGTTCACTGTGAGCCATTTGCGAATACAGTACGACAGCATGTTGTCACACGTCATTTTTATCCAAGTCATATCCAGTTTATAAATCGTGAAGAACCATTTCAACTTGAAGAAAACGTATGACTGAAGGATGAGCATTTTATATCTTGGGTGTAACGGAAGTTGATCAATCTTTGTTAAATAGTAGTAAAGTTTCCTAACGATTTTAGATTTGGCTCCTTCGTTGCACATGTCGAAGGAAAATTCTTTGCCGAGGTATTTGAAAGATTTGCCTGTCATCACAGTTGGTATTTTCTTATTGTTTAGAAGAAGTAGAGGCTGAAATAATTGCAGTGTCATCTGCGAACTGTAACCATCGAATCGAGTTAACAGCGTTATCATAGTTACAGCCGATAGATGTGAACTTTCCCTGTTTAACAACTTGCATCAATGTATTAAAGTACAGGTCAAATATAGTTGGTGACAAACAGTCTCAACGCAAATCTCAACCCTTGAAAGGAATCAGATAACAATAATGATAATATCATGGGTATATGGGTCATTGGGGCCTTAGGGGATTGAACAACCCTACCCTATAATGCACAATTTCAGGTCATCCTTGGGCAAGGTGTAGTACCTGTAAGCCTACTCCGAGATCCAGAGGTTTCGGCATGACACCTTTTGTAACCTTAAATTCACTAAACCTCATATGAATGAAATGTCAAATCAAAAATTTTGCAAATAACGGCGTGGATGGAATTGGGTCTTATTGTGAAGGTTTAGCAGCGAGAACCCGGTCGTCATCATGTAACTACTAGAATGACATGGAGCAAAGAACTCAACAAGGTGATGATAGAATGTTTTTATAGAAGTAAACCGTTTGATGAAGAAGAGAAACCTATTAGAGGATACAGACAGAGATTGTTTAAAGAATGGAGGGAAAGGGGTTTGTTTGAATCTACAGAACAACGTGTGTGTGACCAAGCAAGAGCAGTTAGAAAAAATGGATGGTTATCAGACATTGAATTGGAAACAATTAAAAGACAAGTAGAAAGTGAATCCCAGATTGAATCTGGTGAAGAAACTGCAATGGAAAATGAAGATATGATAGAGGATCAAGATACGTTAGTGATTGAAGTTGAGTAGTTGAAGAAGAATTGGTGATAGTAGAGGAAGCGAATAATGCTGTGACAGGAAGTGCAGATGACACAGGAGATATTCCGCATGATGAACATGGAAAAATTGTTAATCGATTGAAAGAAATAATGGTTAGTGAGAAAATAAGTGATGGTATGATGTTTTAGAAAATAGACAAAAAGACATTGAAGATCCAAACAGAGAGAGTTTATGAGGCAGTTAAGTATTTAAAAAGTAACAAGATTACAGAAACAAATAATTTTTTTGAGAGCTGCAAGTGTGTTGGTAGCAGATCAATTAGGATTGACGAAAATAGGCAATAGAAAGAAAAACGGTCCTAGATGGAAATGTAAAATTGACAGAGACATAAAGAAACTGCGACGAGACTTAAACCTACTGAAGGGAGAATTGCGAGGTGAATTGGGATTGAAGAAGAACCAAAAAATGAGAGGACTAAATGAGAAATGTAGAGCAAAAAGCAAACGGCCAAAAACTGTGATCAAGGAACTAAAACAAAGAATGTTCAAATGTGAGAAGATATGAACAGAAAAATTACCAATTTAGACTGAATAGGATTTTTAATACCGACGAAAAAAAATTACGTTGAATTAAATGGTAATAGGGTTAGATCAAATGATGTGCCAGAAGACTGCACAAGGTTTTGGAGCGATATTTGGAGTGTCGCAAGACACCATAACAAAGAGGCAGATTGGTTAAAAGAACGAGAGAGGAAATGATAAACGTCTCCAGTTAAAAGTTACCATAAGTGTTGAGAAAATGAAGAAACAATGCAGAAAGATTCCCGATTGGAAACCCCCAGGGAGGAATGGTGCTCAATGATATTGGATCAGGAACCTGAGCAGCTTACGCAAACGCATTTCCTCTCAAATGAATAGCAATTTGATGAAAGAAGCTCCACTACCTATATGGACAACACATGGTCGTACAGTACTCTGCCAGAAAGACCTGAGAAAGGTAATGCAGCTGATAATTATCGGCCTATTACATGTCTTTCATTAATGTGGAAACTTTTAATAGGAATGATGGCAGAAGAAATTTACAATCAACTTGAACACCAGAAGAACAAAAGGATGCAGAAGAGGAAGTCGTGGAACGAAGGATCAACTACTGATTGATAAGACCATTTTAAAGGATTGCAAGACACACTAATGGATTACAGAAAAGCGTATGACCTTGTTCCCCATAGTTGGATAAATGAGTGCAAGGAAATACTTTGGGTAGCCGATAATGTTTGGAATTTCTTGAAAAGTAGTATGCAGCAATCGGTGATGATCGTTGGCAGCAAACGGTGATGATCTAGGGGAAATAGATGTAAAAAGAGTGATATTTCAGGAAGACAGCCTCTCACCATTTTTGTTTGTATTGTGTATGGTGCCACTATCTTTGATACTTAGGTAAAGTCATGTTGCCAATGGGGAAAGAAAGAATACAAAGTAAATCACCTTTTGTTCATGGATGATTTAAAACTGTACTCTAAGAGTAAAGAACAAACAAATACGGTTGTGGGAACTGTTCATGTTTTTAGCACCGATACTGGCATGGGTTTTTGGATAAAGAAATGTGCGATTCTTGCAATGAAGAGAAGGAAAATGGTTAAATGTGAAGTAATAAATCTGCCAGATGGTGAAGTGATGAAGGAGGTTGGATTATTAGGGTTCTATGTTGTTAATTCGGAAGAATACCTTATTAAAGGTGTAGCTTCAGCTCAGACAATTGGCGTGAAAGAGACAATACAGAGTGTTGAATTTAAAAAACAGAAAGCGGAAGAACTGAAAGGAAAGTAGTTTGGAAAAACAATGTACGGAAAGTTCATCAGGGAAATGACAAAGAAAGTTGATAAGAAAAACCATGGCAATGGTTATCGACAGGAGGATTAAATATTGGGATTGAAGCGCTGTTGTGCGCTGCAAAAGAGCGTGCTATAAGAACGAACTATGTAAAGTACAACATTGATAAGCCCCCTGTACAGATTGTGTGGCAAGACAGGGGAAAGTGTGCAAAAATAAAAAGCAGGTGTGAAAAATTGGCACAGAAAGAATGTAAGAGATGGCATGAAACTGTAGCGAAGAAAGTTCTCTGGGACATTTGTAAAAGAAATGGGTTAAATCACAGAAAGAAGTGGTATGAACATGACCCGGAAGGTGCTGTCGAGAATGAAGAGATTAAAGAATTGTGGGACATTCATATTCAATGTGATAATCTGATAGAAGCAAGGAGACCTGATTTAATAGTTATTAATAGAACAATATTAATAGTTATATTTAATAGAAGGAACATAGGGGGACAATCATCGATACTTCTGTGTCAACTGATATTAGAGTAGAAGAAAAAGGAAAGAAAAGGTGGAAAAGTATTAGGATTTGAAGGGAGAGATCAGAAGGTTGTAGAAGCTACGAAAGGTAGAGATTCCCCCTTAAGGGATAGGATCCTTGGAAGTGTTACAAATGAATTTGACAGATGGATGGGAAAACTGGGAATATCATACAATGTTGGTATAATGCAAACGACTGCCTTATTGTGAACTGCCAGCATCTTGAGAAAAGTGTTAGAAATGTGAAGATTCTGATAGCCTGTGGTTACTTATTATGACTTGCCTAGCAAATGAAATACCGGCACTAACAAAATTTTGAAAAGAAAACAATAATATTTATTTATACAGAGTAACCTTGTCAGTAAAAGAATGCTGTTATCAGTAAGGGCCCTGTCAAAATCATATAAAATCAAATAAAATGAAATAATATGAATGAATACAGTAAAATATCACAATAAATATAACATCTACTATAACGGAGTTTCCTTTATGTTAAGAGTTTCGTTTTAAGTAACTAGGTGCTCTTTCAGCCTCGATTTGAAATTGACTTATGAAATCAAAGAGCGGATTTCGTGTGGAAGCTCGTTAAAACAAGAAGGGCCTTGAAGGAAAAGAGATTTTTATGCAGTTTCGGTTCTTACAAGAGGAAGTTTAAGTGTCGATTTTCTGCTCCTTGACTTGTGTCTGTGGTCAAGTTTTATTGCATGTGTACTTCTGACGGGTATGGCAGTTCCTTGGAGGCATTTGAATATGGCCACACACACTTTCAAATTTTTCTTGGTTCTCTATCGATATTAACTTGTGTTCACCTTTTGCAGCGTTTGGTCCGTACATATTTTGCGCATGGTGCCTAAAGATTTCAAAATCAGAGTTGAACAGTACACTATTGTTGGCAAGATGAATGAGTCGTACACACATTTAGCAGATGAAGTGGACAGTGACTCCCTTACTCAAGATAAAATGTTTAATCGACTAGTTGCTTTTTGTAGACGTTTTCCAGGTGTTGATTCGTATTTAGAGTTGGGTCTAGCTACACTCCAAGGTATTTATATTCATCTGCGGCCTGGATCAGTTCTTCCTTCACGTAGATTTATAATGGATCGTTTAGCTGAGCCAAAAAGGAGCGACTCCGTCTTTCCCTTTTTAAATTGATGATTAATCTACTTTTGTCTTACCATTTAGAGATAATACTCATCTCAGTTATTAACCTCATTTCGATCGCCATGACGTCGCTATGTGAAGTATAGATACCAGTATCTCCAGCACACATTTGAATATTGCAGTAGTTTAAATATTTTACCAGATCAGTTATGTGCAGTAGAAATAAAAGAATACAGCATTGTTGTACTCCATATTTAACAAGCTGACTATTAGATTTTGCATTGTCATACTGGACATTCTGATATCACTCAGCAAATTTTCTATCCAACTAATTTCAGCATCTACGATGCCATAAAGGGGTAGTTTTTACTGTAGTACCTTATGCTTCACTGTGTCGTAGTTTTCCTTAAGGTCAATGGACACAGCTCCTGTCATTTTACCTTCATCGATGGCACGACGTATATTATTAGTTGATACCTAACCAACTAGTTCAGTATTGTAACCTCTCCTAAAGCCATACTGTAACTCTGTTAGTAATCCTTCTTTCACAACTTTCTCCGATGACTGATCGCAAAGTACTCTTTCCATGATTTTTGATATTGAAGGCAGAATGGAAATTGGTCTATAGTTGTCCAAGGAGCTTGAATTCCCGGTTTTCAAAAGAGGTATTACCTTGACTACCTTAAAGGTATTCAGAATCACTTATTAGATATGTCAGTGGCTCAGCCAGAATGTAACAGCCACCTTTAAGCAGTTTTGCTGGGATGTTGTCAGGACCTGAGCTTTATTCGAGTTTAATTTCTGAAGAAGACGTAGAATCTTGTGCGTTTTGACTTTCTGAAATCTGAAGCAAGTCTGCATCTGTTCAATAACATCGTCCATTTGTCGAGAGAAGTTTAGAAATAAAAGAGAACATAAGTTTGCAGCACAAGTGGTAAAAGTCTCACAGAAGGAATCTGCAATCTCTTTCATGTTGTCTTCCATCTGCCCACAGATTTCAAAGACTTTCGATTTTTTTGCTGCCTTATCACTTTGAGGATAAATCGATTTAAGCACTCTCCAAAACATTTTAGGATTTTTTGCATTTTCTTCGAGTAGTTCGTGGTTGTATTGGGCTTTCCTTTGTCTTATATTTGAAGTTACCATATTGCGAAATTTTATAATTACCACTTTCCTTTGCCTTACGCAAATAGTAATCTCTTATTTTGATAAGTTCGTTTATTTCTGGGATCCTCCGTGGACAAAGGATACCACGTACTCTGCTTTATACAAGTGGAGCATCCTTGCCAATTATTCTCTTTAAAATATACTCAAAGTTCACATAAGCCTTATGGAGTCTATCTTCGTTTAATACCTTATCCCATGATGTACGTTTCAGGTCTCCAATGAAAGTTTCTTCAACAGCTCATGACACGAGGCTGAAGTTTTAACCTGTAAGTTTTTCGAACAGCTCCCACCATATGATGATCACCTAGATGTGACTCTATGACGACTGACTTGGGAAGATTTTGATGCGAGTTGGTAAAAACAAGGTAGATTAGAGATTTTGTATTTTCGGTCACCCTCGTTGCGACATGAACTGTTTGAACAAGACCTTGACTTGAAAAACTACTTGTAATTACTTAAATACTTAAATGTGTCCGTTTTACTAGATAGTCACAGTTCATGTCACCTAACAATAGAACTTCTTTTTCCTCGTAATTTATCTTCCCAAGCATTGTTTCAAGTTCTATGTTTAAACCTTTTGGGATGTACTGTGATGTCTCAGGGGGTCTGTAAATGTTGCCTAGAAGAATGGGTTTACAATGCTTTAGAGAGATTTCGATCCATAAACATTCCAAGTTTTCCGTTTGGAGATCGTGTCGTCTCCACCAGCATAAGTTGTCTTTTATGTAAACAACAACTGCTCCCCCGTCACAACTACAGCGATCGTTTCTTTGCAGTGTAATCCCGTGAATATCGAGTTGCTCATTTGAATCAGAGTCTCTTAAATGTGATTCACGTATACCAATTGCATGAATTTCTTCTGTGTCAAATCTTGACAAAACTCCTTTAGCATATCCTTATGAGGAGAAATTTATCCCCGAATATTTTGATGAAATACTTTGATACCTCTGTAACGTAGTAGGCTATCCATGTTCGAGTTGTAAAGATTGTTAACTGCATGTTGACTATCATACGTGTTAGGGCCAGGGTTTTGCGATACATCCCCACTTAGTAGAATGATCAAAGTATTGCAAACTATTTGCTTAACGTACAATTAGATCTTGTGGATCCTCTATTGTGTCGCTTGTTATTTCGTCGCTTGATAGTGAATAACTCTGTTGATAGCGTTTCCAAGTAACTGGCGTTTCAAAATGTTCTCCTTTAAATCCAATTTCTTTACTTGAGAGAACTGGTAGCCCTTAAAACTTTCCTGCCACTGCAGCGAGCCAACTCTCCTAAAATACGAGTTAGGACACAGTTCTAGTACGTAAATGTAGGAGGCGACTAAAACCTCTGCCATCGCCATCTTTGCGTATTACCACATTACCAATTTTCAGCTATCGCTACCTTGCTTACTAAGCACTACAGCTTTTGCGAGAAAAAGCGGAGAAGATTAAAAAGAGACAGCCATTTTATTACATCAGAACTCTCGAACAAGTACCATTGGAAGAGTCAGAGTCAGCACCACTTCTTAAAAAGACATCCTCGTTTTGAGGAGGAAATCAGGGTTATAGTCTTAAACAGAACTTTTAAGAATAGACGTAAGGAGATTTATTGTCAGTGCAGATTAGTTACTTTTACAAGTGCTGACTGCTGAATACAATAGTTGGTTAGGAGGGATTTCGGGCCTGTTTTTGTTATCCGTTCATTGTTTGTACTTACCTTTTCTCGTTCATTACACTTGTTTACCATTTACCTGTTAAGTGTTACCTTGTGTTAATTGCAGTATCGTAAGGTGTAATGAACTTCAATACTTGTTTTTTAAGGTTATTCTATCAGCAGAGTTACACATCCTTGTCCCATAGTATTGTTTATGGTTTACTTATTTTTTTATAATGTGTGTACAGTACAGAAGCCAAGGCATCAAGTTAGGTCGTGCTTGACGTGTGTCATAGGAGGGTATTAAAAAGCAATTTATCCCCTCGCCTCTGAATGTGTCCACTGATCCTTATCCAAAGCTGATTTCTATAGTTTGACCAAACCTTGGCTCATTTTCAACACGACAAAACTTGAATGAAAATCAGATTGATCATCTGATGGTAATTGCAACAACACATTGTATGCATAATGTCCGACGACTTTAGCATGGTATGTATTATGTTACAGTATCTTTTAAAACAATGGTTAGCAGCAAATGGGCCACGTATGTTATAGTACTCCGGGCTCTCTAATACAGAGGGTAAGGCAGACGCCCAGCGTGCATTGGGTTTTTGTTGGGCCCTCTGTAACCCCACACTCAGTTAATATTGTCTTGCCCAACATTTTGAAATTGAAATAGAAAAACATGCACTTATATTTAAACCCACGTTGGAAAAGTCCCCAAACCCTTCCACGAACCCTTTGTCAAAGCGTGCTCTGACACTCAACTGATCGAGATATGTCGTTTCGTTCGTCCTGTTCAGACAACGTTCAAGTACAAAAGACTGAAGTGAATACTCTATGATTTTGCCTGTTTCAAGTGTCCTTGGTTTGAATAACAAACACGGCAAACAGAAAAGGCTATTGAGACCTCTATTACCACATAATCGGTACATTTCTTATAACACGAACATTGAAACGTTCGAGACCTTGTCCTATGTTGTATTTCTGGCGTTTGCAGGTCTTCTATAATCAATCTATTCGCTGCGATCTCCGTAATGCAAAAGAGTTTCAAAGCATCACAACAGAAGATTGATTCCTTGAACACTTTTGACCGTCTGAAAATCAAACAATAATTTATGACGTCAACCAAGTTGTGCCTGAGCTCATCGTCCTGAAGAGAAGCTTTTCCAGACACCAGTACGCATGCGCATTATTGCGTAAACCATTTCTATTGTCGTGGCAGAAAATGTAAGCACGATCACGTCATAACCAGAATCAAAGAAAACTGATAAAGATTTTCCTATTATTGAAAACTTATTGAACAACTTCCGTTAGTTAAATAAGAGGGGTTAAAATTTATAATCGCATTTTTGCTAAAAGAAAAGTGAGTTATACTGTTTTAAAAGTTTTCGGCTTTTGATGATTAAAAACTGATGTTTCCTTATTTTTTTGATCTCTCTACTCTCTCGTTTTTGATTGTTAAGGTCGTAGCGGCCACGACCAGCACGGCCCTTAGCTTTGCCTCTGTTTGTGTAACCCACCCGTTCGTTTGAGCTTCTCTGTGTTTCAGGTTCGTAATCTGTTTCTGATCGGATGACTAAAGTCATAGCTACTAATAATTGTGTAAACACGTGTTTTTCGTTGTGATTTTACACTCAGGCAGTATCTTTTATTAATTTGTACAGGGAGGTTGGTTTTTCCTACAACAGAATCTGTAAGATGCAATGGTACAGTTTCTGTTAATTTAAAACTTTATACCAAGTTTGTTTATTCTTTGATCATTTATATAAATTTTACAAAGATGGAGGAGAGCTGTTGACAATCTTTGCGCACTTCTTACCGCAGCAACCTAACTACTCACGAGAGCTCACATGTGCACAACGAAAATGAGTATTAGAAACCTGTCGACATCAGCCTTATCTTTCCCCTTACCCTTATTTACCACTTTGAGTCGAACGCGTATACCTTTGTCCAATTTGATTCCATAGCAGAGATAATTAAATACCCTTTACAATCACATATTAATGGTCAAGTAAGTATTTCATTTATAAATGAAAGTACATAAATAGTAGTTAAATATTTATAGCTACCTCATGCGTTCTCGAATTTATCAACGTCAAATATAGTAGAACTATTGAATCGAGTGATTCTTGCTACTGCCTATCGTCTTATTGTTCTGACGATATACATGTATGAGGAGTGCATCAACAGCTGGAAAATTTCCCAGTAGAATTCGGGTATCTCTGAATATACTGTGTCGACGTACATTGCTATTCTTGATGGTAAAAGGACGTCGTGTTAATACAGAGCCAACCACAATAAAAAGGTATTTAAATTAGGATTGCCGACAAAAAAACACGTGTAATTTTACTTTGGTGCGGTCAACTGAGGGTATGGAGAAGTTCTGAGACTCCCAGTCAGTTCCAGAAGCTTTGGTCTTTTTAGTCTTGCCACATGCCTTCGATGTCTTCAAATGGACTCTATTGAAAAAAAATTTGTAGATAGGAAGTAGGACACATAAAGTACGATGTTATCCCTTCCCTTAACAGGCGTTTTTTTTAGTTGTTAGCCCTTAAGGAATGATTTGATTTAATTTTCGGTTTCCTGAGATGTTGAGTTGGAACGAAGACTATTCCAAATGGATAGACAAAAGGAGCAATGCATGCGAGCTTGCAAAGATTCAACTTTCTCTCTAACAAAACTACCTTTTATTTTTCGTCTACATCCTCCAAACGATATTACGTCGGAAGAAATTGTATTATTGCCTAATGGTCATTAAAAGAGGATATCACAAGGCATAGGACCGTCTTCATTGATGCTACCTCTCTTACCGTCGGAAAGGTTACTACCAAAGATTTACGGATACACAACAGATCAAAATGGTAATTGTCAAATCTAAATTCAGTTTAAACAATTTCTTCAATGTTGACCGTCTATAAAATTGGACATTTCATTTCCACGTTTTAGAGTAACCTTAGTTTTGATGCCCATATTTCCATAAGAGTCCTCAAATCTTATCTGCTTAAGTAAGACATTACGTTCAAATTGTAAATATGACAGCTCGTACTCCTTATCAATACCCGTTGATCGTCGTTGTGGTGAGTAAAGCCTTGACAATGTGGGGAAAAGAGAAAAAGCACATTGAACTCTGGTGGAAGTGAGTTCTGAGGCAATTACAACAATCTACGGAGATACCAAGATTCGTACTCCTTAATGTTTATCTATATTTTCAAAACAACTCAACCACATTATTTTGGCCATTCTCATGCTTAGGCCAGTCGCTGTACTTTTAGACAGTGAGAGAGATTAGTCAATCAGCTTCCAAGTCAACCGCTGACAGCTCTTCTTTCTTTGAATATTACTCAAAAAGGGGTCGTATTGGCGGACTCAAGAAGAAGTTTCAACGGGTCAAAGTTTGGAAACGATCTGATGGGTGTGACAAGACACACATTACCTCCCATAGTCTACGTTTGTCTGCTGAAAAAGGTCGTTCAAACTCGGAAAGTAATACATCAAAACATTCTTTGAAGATTTTATTTTGTGGAGGTTGGACATTTAGAATAAGTCTAATCTTAGATGTAAACTTTTTGACTTATGCTAATGTAAAATACTTATGATGACGTTTCAACAACACGTCATTGTCAAGTAATTATCTACTGACTAGGTTACTTGTATATATTCCATCTAACGATAAAATGATCACAAACAAAAACAAAATCTATATATACAATAGAAGCTATTTGTCTTTATGACCACCATGCAATCCCAGACCGCTGGATCGATCTGCACTAAACGTGGAATAGAAATACTTGTAGCACCCGTGGAATCTCCTTATCATTAGGTTCGACTTCGAGGGATTTGTCGGTAAAATGGATATTTCTGGTCCATGGAGGCCCAAAAACGTTGTTTGGAGGTCGTTTTTGAAGTCGCTCTATAGTAGAAAATGGTACACCGCAAGGAACTTGAAAACGTTGACACGAACCAAAGTGGCTCAAAACTTATAGAAACATCAAGAGATTTCTGTAATATTCTAGGAGCTTCCAGAAACTTTGAAAAAATTCCATTATGGCACTTTAGAAGGATCTAAGAAATTCAAGCAGTTTTTATTATAAAAGTCCAGTAACTTTTAGAATCTTCCACAACTTTGAAGAAGCTTTTTCACCGTTCCACTTCTACAATTTTGATCCCTCTACAAACACACAAAAACTTTCATTAAACATTTTCACAACCTCCCAGGCACTTCCAAAACTTGCTGGGGAAGATTGAGTCATCTAATTCTCAAAAGTTCTCCATAGCTCTTGAAGAGCAAAATCTTTTAAAACAAAAACAATTTCACAAGCCCTCACTGGGTTTGTCGAAAAGCCATTCTTGCTTCACGAATCGACAGGGTAGACATAATTAACTTAGATTTCCTCCAATTGCTACCTGGCAATGCAAACGTCGGCTTCAATTTTCAGTGCGCCAATTTACAGTGCGCCCAAGTCCAACGGAAAGTTTCTCACTTTTGTTGAACTTAATCTCAGAACCAGTTGTTTCTCCCTTAGCCAACGTTATGTGGGTTGCTCTGGAGATTAAAGCGCTCATAATCTCTACATATGTGCCCTAGAGAAATCCAGCGAAAATCTGAATTATCCAGAAGCACTGTAAAACTGACTTGATGTTAGCCAAGATGTTGTCAAAAAAAGTCATTTCTTGAGAAATTATTAATGTAAATTTATCATTTATCATATTTGTTTTGTGTTCAACCGTAAAAATATTCTTTTTTGTAGGGATTCCTTATGTCAGAATGCACAGGCCCTCAAATAAACACACAATTAATTTTTTTCAGCATGAATGTTCAGCATAGACATCTTCTCCCCTATTAACATCATCTCGTAAATAAGCCAGTCAAACTTAGACCTGCATTTCCCTAAGACGGAAAATGTTCTTTGGATGGTATCGTTGAAAGTCCATGTTGACCATGGCGATGTTGGCCTATAGATGAGTATCTAAACTTTCCATCCTCTTATGCAAATGGCGGGGTTTGTATCCAAGGTGATTTGTATAACACGAGTTACATTTAAGATTGTTGAGTAACAAGAGGGGGCTGTTCCTCTTAAATCCTTAAGGTGCTAACTAACACTCTCTTACACAATTGAAACACCCCTATTAAAACTCTAATTATCTTTTAAATAACTGTGTTGGATATTACGGTTTGCAAGGGAGCAAGCAAATATCTTCTCTTGTTGATGAATGGCAGAGTCTACTATGTGAAGTAATTTTTTTAAAAATAATTGTTGATGATCATAATGATAGGAAAAGTAAGGTTGACACAATGCATTTTACAAATATGTTTGATACAACCAAGGAACAACGCGTTCATTTGACTAAAGGCTAAAGTAGTAATGTGGTAAATACAAATTCCTTTTGTCTGAACAAGTCAGAGCCCAATTGTTTAATGAATGCAGCCTCCAAAATTCGGATATGGAGACTGGACCAAGAAACAAGAATCGTTGTAATTATCGGCGCAGGAACTATCTAAAGGAAGATGTTTGCCGATAGCTGAATCGGGATCGATCTACAGGAAAGTAAAGGCTGTACAAGCAAAGAGCGTGATTTATGTCTTATCGCTGAGGTTACCTGCTGAGGAGCCGCTTATGCCCTCACTCAGCCTTTGAGATGTGCGGTCAACGTACTGTGAACAACAATGGAATTGAAAATCATACACTATATTGCTTAATCGTTGGGAGGGTAGCACATCCTTCGGGGATTCGAGCAAACATCGTTTGTATTAGGGCTGCCCCCAGCACCATATTTTTTTATTCGATTAACTCACTCACTCACTCACTAATCCTCGAGCACCGTGCGGTGCGTAGAGCCAACTTGAATACAGGTGCTTGCCAATGCTGACGATCGGCAGCGAGCTGCTCCGCTTGAGGTAGAGGCACTCCACGGGATAGCAGATCTTTGGCGACAACATCAAGCCATCGAGTGCGAGGTGCGCCTCGTGGGCGTCTCCATCCTGCTGCAGACGGAGTTCCCTTTGCACATGCGTTGTTTCAACTTAATCACAGCGCGCCAAATTTCAGAATGTTTACTACTGTCTGACAGTTAATCAAACCAGCATTTTTCTATCTGATCATACCACAGCTGACCAACACCCCGTTCAAAACTCAAAAGTTAACTTTAAATAGACCAGACAAGCCTATTTGCTTGTCACGCCCTGTAACTAAATTTTTTAAGTATAGAGAAACCGCAACATTTTGTACTAAACAATCGTCTATGGCGACTGATCGTTGCTATTACAAAACAACAAGGATAGAATGAACATATAGAGCTGATAAAATGTATACAACACATGAACTTCCTTTGTTTCAGTGTATGCTTCACTTAAGTTAGCACGATTCCTATCGGTTTCCCATTCATACTCTTTTTCAGCAGTGCCAAAAGGCTACTCGAACCAAAACGTAGCCCAGCACTGTTCCTGTCACGGTTAAAAAATGGTGATGTAAACAGTGTATGGTCAACAGTATTCAGAAAATGTCTTGAATTCTTTGGTCATGAGTCGAAAAACGAACAAAGGCCCTAAGGGATAATGAGTAAAATAGAAGATTTACAGTTGTGCAAGTGTCTCATTACTGTGTAGTTTTATAGGTAGCGCTGCAGTTACCGTACTTAAATCTACATGATACTATTAAGCGTAAGGCTGTGTCCTATGATATGTCCGAACATTAACCCCAAATACACTTAATTTCTTTTATGAAAACACAGTTTATAAGAACGCAACCCTTAAAAATAGTAGAAGTTAAGAACATCTTAAGAACGAAGTAAGGTTAAGTTGGACTAACATTAAGGACATTCCATAGCTGGTATTGCTGTATATATATATATATTGCACAGTAAACGATAACTCCGTTTTTCAATATCTTTGTATGGACGACCAAATCCCAACAGTTTCAAAATCATCAAGAAAATCGATTTATTCGGATGATCGAATAATTGCTTCAAAAATATTCGCCGTTCCCCCAGGGGGAGAAAATCATTGACTTTCATGACGGGGGTGATCATGTACACTTTGGGGGTCTGAAATTCAGAACAGACTAATATTCTGGCAGAGCCTGCACCAGTCGTTTACAGTGTACTTACCTGTGTTCATTTGTCAGACAATTAAGGAAAACAGGGTTTTCGGAACTAAAATATTAAGAACATGAAGGCT
>JAAAKL020009395.1:0-15130 GCA_010016065.2 Carybdea cf. marsupialis auct. non (Linnaeus, 1758)
CCATATTCATGGGACTTGTTTATTGGTGCCCATATTCATGGGACATTGGAGTATAGAGCACTTTAAGACCAGATGCCCTTCCTGACATCACCAATGGTCCTTCTGGGAATTTAGCCCTGACCCCCTAGAACCTCTAGATCTGATGGTCAGGAACTTATCCACTAGACCATGGCGGCTCACTAAACAGTATCCGTGTAAAGTCCAGTAACAAAAAATTGTGATGAGAAGTTCTTCAATGAACAGTTGGAATTGATTGGTTGTAAAGGTACTAGCCAATTTAGCTTGTAGATATCTGGCGAAATCCTCAGCACTGGACGACGCTTGTGTAGTATGAAAAACTTTGACTCAATCCAAGAAATGGTTGGTCTTACCATACCCCTGATAGAGAAATTTGTAATGGCAGAGAAGTGAGTGAGATCATTCTCAGAAAGTATATGAAGGACAACACCAAACACATCCGTAGAAAGAAATGACAACAAAATATCTGCCTTCTTGGAGTCAGCACAATTAGATAAACAAAGAAAGATTGAAAAATCCTTTAGCCAAACTGAAACATTGACAAAACCATTGAATGTTACCAGCTTGTGCCCCATTGTAAAGGATGAAGAGGATCAAGAAGTTGCCATTCTCGTTGTCAATATGTAGTGTTGCATGCTGTAATGCAGGAATAGACAGAACATAGTTTTCCTAATCTATTCGTAATTCATGAGAATATAACAGCATGGTAATTCTGATAAAAGAAGACAAGTGCAGACATTTTTATACAGGTGAAAGATACACTGTGAATAATAACTAGATTCAAGGCTACATCTGTACACATGACACAGATACTCTCAAGACTTTCTATAAACAACTGTAAATAGATACGGGCCTACTTTTAAGGTTATAACTTACATATTTGTTTATATATGTATATAGGAACTCCATTATTCCACTTTTCTTTTGCCACTTCACACTGTATCATAGATATTCACAACTACTTGATAAGCCTTCTGTTTACATAGAAAGCAGGTCACTCCAGTGATTTTTACATCATAGCATGGCGGTTTTAAAAGTGATATGTTGTACAACTAATCAGTTGTCAAGTTGCAGTGGGAACAGATCTCATTGTGATTTTCATGGTAGAGCCTACTTTAGTTGTTAAATCGATGTTAATCTTGTTTTCATTCATGATTCAGCTGTTCCCTGATAATTTTGAATGGGTTGTTATTTAATTGAAGGAGAAGGAATTGGATCATGCAATTTCTTTGTAGGGAAACCTTTCATTATCATCAGGGTAGTTTTTAAGATACAAGATCTAATTTGCTTTCATACTTGTTTCATTTGACTCCCAGAATTCCTCTTCAAATTCTCTCATTGATTTGAATTCTAGTGAACTGTAGCACATCATTGGTTCAAGAAAAGTCAGTTTGATGTGCTTTATGTTTAGAAGCCATTCTGTATTTGCCGGTGCTGCTTTGAAGGTCCACAATGTATTGCAACATCAGATGTATTGCTGACAATAATACTCATATTTCTTTTCAGGCAATGAGTAGTCTGTTTGTCAAAATGAATCAGGTGCATGGTAAAACAATTTTTAAAAGATATGTTGCCATTTACCTTTCACTTTGGCTATCCTATTCAAAGCTGATCACAATATCTGAAGGCTGTTCCTGTATCGTTCAACTTAGGGTCCGGTGGATGGGAGATGGTTGCTCTGTACCATAAACCTAGCATAATAGAATGTCTACTATTATAGAAGTATAATTTCAATGCAGATAAAATATTGGACTTGGGCAATACTGGCACTAGTAAAATGTGAAGATGACATGTGATTGCCTAACCAAGGGTGAGCAAGTAGGTAAAAATGTTCATCACTGGAGTTAAGGTCATCAGGAAATGAATTCAGCAATTTCTTTGTGGTAAGTGAGTATGAAAACACTTTGGGACTTTGAAAGGCAAATATGTTTAAAGGACCTAAATTGCATTTTGAAATGAGAAAACATATTTTTAGAGCACCAGAATTGGACTTGGAGGTAATATCACTTTTTTAGACTGCAATTCAGGGAATGTAGAAACAAAAATGGAGCCTCTACCTATTCATTGTTGGTTGTGTTTCAATTCTCAATGTCTTTTTTGCATTATCTGTACTTGCTCTAAATGTTTAGATCATGTTGTGCGGTCAATGGGAGTCCTTGTTTTCCGCTATGTTATCATTTGGCATTTTTTACATTACATTAAATTATCATACATGTACCTTGTTTCATCCAATGGTTTTCAGTGGCCATTTTGTTACAGTTGATTACCACTTTACTGCAGCAGCATTTTGCTGTTTCATTCTTCACTTCACACCTTTTTATGCAGTTTGTCTCTGTATATGTGGTCTTTAACTTATTTTGATCATAGACTACTACTGAAATATTGATACAAACTTCATCTTATAATTTTTGCTTAGAAGTTTGCAGCAGTCTTTTAAAAGTATTGTTATGAGCTTCAACTTTGTACCACATGACATTTTAACTTTTCATATTGTTAATGGTTAATATAAATCTGATTATAGATATTTACTTATTTACATTTTTACAAAATATCACAAATAGGTTTTCCTGTGAGGAATAGAGTAATGGATAAAAACATATTCGATAATAGTCATGTCAGTTCCAGTACTAAGGGAAAGTTATGGGTACCATCTAAGTAATGCAAAGTAACCAAATCATGAATTTATGTTTCCAATGCTTCCACATATTTTTTTAATTCTGCAGGTCTACAAGATGAGTGGCTATTTCATCATACACACCTGTTGTTATGATTGAGCTCTGTCTTTTGTAGGTTATTTCAGGAAAAGACCCACTGGATGGAAGAGATTTTAACCCAATCAATTACATAAACACTTTGTTCCCAACTGAACAGGTTAGTTGCTGTTTAGTTATTCTAATCCATCTTTCAGTGATAAAGAGAGAAAAAGATTGCCAAAGAATGCTTACCAGTCATAATGATTGCTGTTTGATATATTTTGGTTAAAAGTGGGAATTGCAGCAAATAGTCTTATGTCTGGTGATGTATTATGGTAGATGTGGTGTTTGTAAAAGTCTTCTACAAAGCATTATCACATATACTTTGCAGGTATGTCAGACAATTTTTTCTATTAGTGATTGTGGGGGGTGATAATTTGTATCCATTTTATCTTGTAATAACTATCATTCACCTTCCTGCCTTTATTTCTTTCTATCTGTCTATGTATCTACCTATCCATGTCTCTTTCTCACATTTTTATTCTTTATTCACTTTCCATTTTTTTTTCATTCATTTTGCCTCTCCATTCTCATTACTGCCATATTTGTTTCTTTGTTCCTTTTTGCCTTTTTACTTTCCTTTTTCTATCTTTTGTTTGTTCTCTCCTATCTTTTTATCCATTTGTTTCTCTTCCCCAAATTACTCCTGTCTTCCCTCCTTTCCCTCTTTGTCTATTTGCAAATTTGTTTTCTTTCTTTCATTAGTTTTTGTTTACTAGTTTGTCCCCGAATGAAGGATATAAATGTCACGTCCTTTAAAAGATCCCCAGCTTCATGTTTATAATCGTCAACATGTAACTGTAAAAACGTATATCTATGGAGACATAAATAGAAAGAAACTACCGAGATTTATAATGGTCGTTTTTAATGACATTTCATTTTGTCTGCTTATGTTTGAGGACACAAACTATCGTCCTTGTTATGCTTAATGATCTATAACAACATTTCTAGGATTGATGCTGTTATTTTGATATGCACAGACGGTAATAATTTGGCTTAACACTGTGCGCCTTTATGTAGTATTGATGCAATGTTAAAGGTCCATTTTTTCCAAGAGTACGCTTACCAAAACACGAGGAAAACGTTTTAACAATGAGCTCATGGTGATAGTTTTGACTTTCAGCTTCAGATAAAACCAAATGAGGTCAGAATATTTACGTTTTTATTTCTAGGCACCATTTAATTTCCACAACAAATACTACAAAGAGTAAGTGGCATTTGATCATGTTAGCAGGAGTTAAATGGACTGGTATAGTTTGAAATGTATCAAACAGGAACAGCGAAAATTGTATTGAAACTGAACTATAAATGTCGAATTGGGAAATATACCTACGCGCACAGTCAAATGTAAACTGGTCAAATTAGACGTAAAAAGACTACACTACACAAAAATGTTTAATTGGTGTGCAGGAAGTGTGGTACCAAAGGTAAGTGTACGAAGAAGAAAATTAATGTTAGAAAGTAATTGATCTCGATTAAATAAGTTAAAAAGTTAGAAATATAATGAAATTATTTTCTTATGTTCAATATAGAAATACAAAAAGGATCCTATTGAATCCCTTGTTATTGAGAACATGAAATTATTTGATTCTTTTTATTAATGAACTCCTATAGGTCCATGATGGAATGGGACAAAACAAAGTTTTCCTGTTGTCATAAATTTTGGGTTCCTTCAATACTTTTTTATTCATTATATAAAAGTAATTGGCTCGTATTTGTGAAAGATTTTCAGAAGGTTCCTTCCCTTCCTTCAAATTACGATACTTATGGTTTGAAAACCTTGCCAATTCTTGGCTACCTAATTTATTGTGTACTAACGATACATACAAATTACCCATATGAAGACCACTACATAAAGATAGCGTTACCTGTAGACTGCTTGCGCAAAAGAAGCGAATTGGCGGATACTCAGGCCCTTAATTGTGACAAAATTTGAAAAAATCTGGTTCTCCGAAACGGCCTCTAACACACATTCTGACTTGCGATATCCTTGTCGCATGTTTACGACATTTTTGTTGCTGGCGTTCAAATACTCTTAGGAGGGTAGTATAAAAGGACCATGGAATTGACAAAAATACTTTGACCCTAAATATTTGGGGTTACAGCCCTCTAGCCCCCGCACAATTACGCCCCTGATACTTCTCTGTGGTTGTTAGGAAGGTTTATGCATATTGTCGTCTCTTTGGAGGCCTTGGAGCACATTGTCGTTGGTAAAAACAATTTCATGATGTCTTGAAATTGTGGTAAAAAGCGGATTCAACTTTAATGTTTACAGCAATCGTCAGGAGTGAAGATGGTAAACTTCTTGAAAGAATTTGTATCATATGAGTGGATTTTAACATCTTGTTAAAACTAGCATGTGCTTGACCCGTACCCGGCCACTTGTGTTATTGATAAACGTTTCAGTTATCAACGAAGTTCTTTATCCGCAGAATATACTGGAGTCTTTGCTGAAATAAAAACAGAGAAGCCACATGAAAAGGGAAAACACGTTTTTCTAATAATATAAAATTTGGGTTGTCAAGGATTCCCTAAGAATTTCCGTTTACAAAAATTTTAATGATTTCATTCACAAGATTTTACGGGAAATAGTTTCAATGAAAATGCCTTGCTCTCCTCAATATTATGAATTGTAACTCTGAATATTCAAAACGTACTACTCCGAATCTCTTTAAAGTTATCCAACTTATATATTTGTCTATCTATTCATTTATTGTCCTAATCTGCATCACCATCATAATTAAACGTGCTTGACAAAGTCAGCCAAGGCATTGATATCAGTTAATACCCCAGAATGCTGACCTCTGGAGGTCCATTATTGCAAAGCATTTAAGAAGACAATTTCCGACTGATTAATATTTGCAACGATCTTGACCTCGAGTACGACTTCAACCAGGTCAGGCCCTCAATGGAGACACCATTGGTAGACAGTTCATGAAGATGAATAGTACGATTCGTTCTATAAGAGGCATTGGATGTATCAAGAAGCATACACCTTCTTATTTTCCATATAGTCAAGGATCTCATTTGCAATACCCAACAAGACTGCTGCTGCGGAGTGTTTAAGCCTGAAGCCAAGATGTTTATTAGCTAATAGGTTATTGGTATCCAGATATGTATGGAACTGGGTATGGACAGACTTGCCAAGAAACATATGTTGATATTTCTTTGCATCTTCTTTTCCATGCAGCGTATCAAATGTCAGAGAAATCATCCATTCTTTTTTGCAAAACTTATAAAAAAATAGGAGACAATATCTAAACTTTCAAAGTATCGCTTAACAATCTTTCTCGCCAGGTTTTTAAATACAAACGTATGCAGTATTTCTTGGATAGAATAATGAAGGACTTTGAATGACAGACTTCAGCTTTCGGAGAAAACAGATGTCAAACACCCACAGAAAGATTTTAACGATTTACGTAAATAACATTATGATTTTGAGATGGGGATCTCCCAATTCGCTTAAAAAATTTAAAAGATTGAAAAATTTAATGATAGTTATTTTTTAATGTTTCTTGTCCCTTCTTCCAATTTTCACATGTTGACAGCATTACATAAAGGCAGTTTAAAGCAAAGCGTCCCTGATAAAAGTGATGGATCGAAAGGGTTTCAAATTTAAGCAAAAGGGCTGGCTGGAATAAAGATGTCTTGGATGGCACTTTTCCCTCCAAATTGATAGGCACACAACCAGATTGTTCTAGACTGAAGAGTAGTCTGAGTAATACTTTACAACAGTATAAATTGCAGAACAGACCAGGTTTAACTTGAAACTGCTATTGAAATGCTCATATGTGACGAACACTAGGCTTTAGAAGAAATCTAGGCGAGATTTTTTGTGAACAAGGTTGAGCTTAAACTTTGTGTACGAGACAAAAGGACGTTAAGATATGAAACATACGGAGCACAATTGGCGCATAACAGAGATCATTTTGACGATTTTAAACGGATCTCGAGAGATATTGAATCATCACCCAAAGTGATATTGGTGATATTGAATCAATGCTTTTGACATTCCATTGTGTAATTTTCTATTGGTATATTGCACACCTTCCAAACTTACGTCAGGATATAAAAACCTCCGCATCAAATGGATGGTGCTATCAATATACGACACGAAAAATCTACTTCTTCATACATGTATATATGACTCTAACTTTAACTGTTCAGGTACACTAGAGTTATATTGCTCAAATCCCTTAGCATATACCACAATTGAGACCTGAATGATAGGCCTCTCGTAAGAAACAAAATCTCTGTGAGTTTTCCCTTGCTTTCATTGAGTGAAAAATCAAGGATTATTCAATCAAGGTTCAATTTTGCTCCATGCATCTAGCTTTGGGATTTCCAGCTCTGGTTCAGCAATAAGTTCATCGTTGATAACTTTATTGCTTATTCTTACACCAAACAAATTCATGTTTTCACGGAGTCCCCGTGGAATAGTCATGTGAGTGCTAGTTATCTCTCGACTCGAAGCTTGTAAATTGATAATGTAACAATACGTTTGTAGCCACCTAGCCCAACGTTTTTACTCGCCGAGAGAATCATCCCTTTGCCAAACGTATACAGTTTTATTCTTGTGCTATGGAGGCTTTACGGAACGAAGATTTGGTGGCTAAACCCTTTTCAATGGAGAAGTCCGAGAAAACCTCGAACAAGTGAAAAGGAGATATTCGCGATCTGTTGTATACATTCAAGTCCGCCTTCCCTTCTCGTTATCCATTTGTTACTGCTACAGCTACAGTTGTTGTTAGTACGGCTGCCTGTAAAATTTACATTTCTATGCTCAAGATAATTTTAAGACAATTTAGGATGTCAATGACTCACCAATGAACAGCTAATCTCGTAATTCTTCTATTTATGTATAAAAGTGGACAGCAATGAAAATTTCAGGGTTCTTAGAACATGGCTAAGAGGAGCCGTCGATTGCTGCTCTTTAAGGAGAAACTGCGATTTTAGACACAAAACCATGTAGTAATAAACAGTTAACGAAAGGGAACCCTCTAAAAAGTGGGCAACTTAGAACTTTTTGGGCCCCCTCTCCCCCTTTTCATTCATGAAAGATAACTTTTCCATTTTGTTTATTGCCTTATGATGTGATTGAAACTGCCAGGTACTCCACAAACGGTATGTCTTGTTAGCTTTCTAATACAAATACAGTAGACTCTCGATATTACGACCCTTGGTGGGAAATGAAAAATAGTTCGTTGTATCGAGAGTTTGTTAAATCGAAATTTGTGAAAAAAAGGAAATTTTAGCGCAAATATTAATCCTGGATATGGCTGGTATGTATGTGTAAAGCTAGCTAGACGTTTCCGGGAACTAGGGAATACAACGATTCATTTCATGACATAATAGCCTTCTGCCTAAGTCAGAAATGGTTGCTTCTTTTAGAGCAGTGAAATTTCACACAAATTTTTCTATTTCTGCTCCTTTTTTTCGTATCTTTTGCTCTTCGTCATCTTGGTTACGATTGAAGAACTTCAATTGCTTAGCGGACTTGATCCCTCCTACGTGGTGTAATTTCCTTATCTGCTTTGTCTTCCTCATTCTCGTTATCATGTTCTTCTACATCAAGCTGCGATGATTTCAGAATCTGTTAGAAACGTAACAAGGTAACTTCATCTGCATCTACATAGCCATCAACTGTAACATAAATTGGAGATTCAGACGTGTTTTGAAAATCTTCAAGCTGTGCTGCAAGCAACTTAAACGGATCATCGTCGTCAAACTGGCTTCGTTCGTTGCTCTCAGAACTTATATCTGCTTTACTGAAACAATTTACTGATGTTATTGGCGAGACGCATTCCCAAGCTGCAGTTAGCAAAGTCATGGCCTCTAACATGTTGACTATAGTAAGAAATCTTCCTCCATCAATGCTTGTAATATGGCGAGTAATAATTAAATAGCAGTAAAACGCTTTTAAACTTCTAATAACACCTTGATCCATAGGCTGCGTTTTTGACGTTGTGTTCGGTGGTAAGAAGATCAGTTCAATTGCCTTCAGGCCGTGGACGGGGGGATGGGCAGGGCAGTTGTCGACAATCAAAGCGAATTTCCTGTCTTTAGCAGCAAACGTTTGGTCAAGTTCCTTCACCCATGCGGAAAACAATTCCTCATCCATCCAGCTCTTTTTGTGAGAACGATAAAGTCAAGGTAAGCTTATTACACCACTGAAAAAACATGCTTTGACAGACTATCCGATCACAGATAAGAGTAGCTTTTCTCCTATAGCATTACCAGAAGCCAGTCAGGTAAATCTTACCTTACTATGCTTGCTGCCACTACAACGCTCACCTTTGTAGTGCCAGGACTCATCTGGGAGAGCTTGGTAAAAAAGACCAAATTCGTCGACATTGTAAATAGCCTTCAACTCGTATTTCTACAAAATGGTTGGCAAATAGCTTTCCCTATCGCTGTCATTTCTGCCGTTGCGGCGTTCTCTTCTCCAGACACAGCTTTGAAAGTAACACTGTACCGTTGCTTCCATTTATCTAGTCACCCATCAGAGGCTCGAAAATCTGCTAACTCAAGGCTTTTTACTAGACTCAGGGCTTTCTCTTTGATGATAATTCGGTTGATAGGTATGTTGTTAGAGCGTGCATTTTTGAAACAGGTAAAAACAGCTTCATCTAGATCTTTATTGTCGCTTTTCTTTAATTTTTCCGACTCGAGATCACCTGACTGGATTCATATTTTTCAATGATTTTTCTTTTCTTTTGCAATCCATGTGGAAATGGTATTTTTCTTCACGCCTCCGCAACACTTTCTTCGTCCTTTTTTCTTCTTTAATTTTCTACAGAGCTTCAAATTTTTCTGTGATGGAAACGTTTACTCTATTCATCCTTTACACTTCTTTTGACGCACTTTGCAGTTGATGAAAGATATGAAGTTTGTTATCCTAACCATTCGAATTTTGTAGTTCGATTGAGAAATTTTAAGGAAAACCATTGCGCTGATGACATTACAAAAAAGTGTTTCGTTGTTTTTGTCACAAAGATTGGAAAGGAAAAATGGTTCTCACTGAAAAATTAATAGCAGCTATGAACGAAGAATTAACAATACTGACAATAAAAAGTATAGAAACTGTTTGCACTGTAGAAGGATATCATGTTTACCAAAGTGTTTGGCTTCCAAAAATTGGTGAAACATTGTGAACAGAATGAGAGCCCGGTAATCCTAAAGACAAATACTCTGTATGTGTAAAGAAAAATGGATGCATAATAGGACATTTGCCTCTTGGAAAAACTGATAATATTCACAAAACTATCTTTTACTTTTAAGATCAGACGAATACGGCATATTTTAAGTTAAAATTACAAGAAAGCCAGTCAACTTACAACGTGGTGACAGAATGGAAGCTCCTTATAAATTGAAGTTAAAAGGAAGAAGCGAGTTTATTAATATTTTACAAAATTCCCTAGTAAATAACAAATAATTTACACCTTATATTCGATTTTTTTATTTCTGTATTTCATTTTCTGATTATCGTCAACCTAACTCCTTCTGGACTTTGATAAAGAGATTCTGACAAATGACCCATACCACAGAGTAGTTTATAAAATTTGACCGAAGGTTGGAATCCATCCCAGTAGAAATAGCGTGTTAAATTAGCATTTACTACGGCTGATACTTGCTATGTAAAGAACTTGAGCTTCGATGCTTTAAATGTGCTTGCTTTGGTGCTTGGTGTTTTTAGTTCGTTATACTAACATGTTTTTGGTTGGCTGGTGAGAAAACTTGGTTTGTAAAACTGAGAATTCGTTATACCAAAGGTTCGTTGTATAGAAAGGATTTATAAGACTTTTGTTAGAGTAAAAACGAAGGGAAATGAACTTCAATTCGTAAAATCTAGATGTTTGTTATATCGGGGGTTCGCAATATCTAGAGTCTACTGTGGTGACTGCAACTACCGTCCACACGATCAGTATTGAGGTGACTATTAAGGTACATATGTGCAACTTTTTAATTTCTTCTATTTAGAACCGACCCTTGAAGTGGTGCGTACCAAATATTGATATCGAAAGACCATACATGACAATGACAGTTGATGGTTTATGCGACTTGATGGCTTATATCCTATTCAAATGCGGACTGAAGTGAAGGCCTTCACTTCAGATTCAATTATAGAACTTCATCTGACGGAATCTGCAGCGTTTTCCAGGCGGCCAATTAACAATGGTTTCTATGCGCTGTTAGTCAAATTTGATTTGTACTATCATAGCATAATAATCGACATAATGACATGTGGTAACTCTGCAGCGGGATTGATTACCATGCTGATATGATAATGAAATGGCTCTCAATTTCATACACATCAACAGTTATACACACACAGCACCCTCTTCATGTATTTGAGTTCAATGACGAAAATAGTTTATGTGATAACTATCAAACTCTTAAAACAAACCTGTTCTGCTACTGTTCATGTCAGTGAAAATGAGAAAATAAATGCAAGATCTGGGACTGGCGCGACAATTGCTTCCGCAAGAACAATACACAACATAAGTTTTGTCATTTCAGATCACAAATCTTGATAGATTTCGCATATCCTTGTATATCCGTGAAAGATCTAGGCCAATATCTTGTCGAATGTACTCTAAGGACTAGGAGAATACTTCTCCAATCGATAGAAAGTGGAATCTGTCCTAAACTGGTAAAAGTTACAGAAGTCAATTCTCGATGATTGTGACAGACCTTGACGAAAGGCACCTAGAAGTTTTAAACATACTTTCTCTGGTGGAAAACAAGCTTCGATATTGCACTCAATGATCCCTAGAAACAGCAGCAAACTTACCTTTTAGTTCGATCTTGAAACGGTTATCACAAAATATCACCTGGTAAGCATATGGTTATGACTGACTTTTGCACGGGTGAAGATCCTCCTGAATATTTGATAAACTTGCATACATTGAAGAAAATTTACATACCAGTTGATTAATTCCACAATGTCATTTCCCTTTGCTGTGGTATCACTACCTAGTACACTTACGAAGATTCTATTTACCGTCCTACGAGACTGTTACTACACATAACTCTCTTGTTTTCAAGTGGCACATCACTACCTCGCAACTCAGGCCTCCCACACGAAGGAGCTCACGGAGAGGTAAAGTTCAATACAAAATTTCTACAGTCTGAAGGTGAGAACTTCCGAAGGATTGACCATCCCGTCGAAGTGAAGTAGAAAAAAGTGCTCATGTAAACAGGGTATGAGTTTGATAAGGCATGTTATGCAAGTACTGAACGGCATCAGGTTTTAATAGCGTAACAGCGTCGTGGTATCTATACACCCTTTCCTACTTCGTTGATATTTGCATTCTTTGTACGATGGGATTTGGGTTAGGGTTCGGTTTAAGTTATGCATCCTAACATGGGTTTTCTCTACTTTCATGTTTGCAGGACCTCCGCTGAAACAAATAACTTTCCCCATAACAGTAGAAGCTATCGTACGGAATGTATTTTGTGAATTCGGGAAAACACATACAAGGCTTGTACTATGAAATGCTTCATGTGATAAAATAGCATTTCCATAATAATCACTTGTTACCCATACACACCCTTCAACTGAATCTATTTTGTCATTATGTCAGCCACCGACAGTCTACCAAATTCACGAATTATGATGTTTTAGAAATTATTCTCTCTGGATTTTGAGCGTTTTCTTCCCCGTTTCACATATATTATACTTCCTCACCTCAGTTATTTGATACATATTATTACTCCTTGCATGAAGTCATTCATATTGTTTGCCCAACCCTCCTCCCAAGGGTAATAAATGCCCCAGAACCTGAGAGACCCGGCAATGGGCCTGTCGTACGTACAGTTATTTGCACCTAATAAGGAAAGTGCTGTTCTCTATTGGTCTTTAACTATCAGGGCCGTGCCAAGTTGAAGCAGAGAGGACTCGCTTCCTTGCAAAATTATGTTATAGCATTTGTCTCCAGTACTTATAGTCACAACTTTCTTTTTGGGTCCCTTTAATTGCCTTCATAGCTAAATTGAAGGAGCATAGCATAACAATTAATTCCAAGCTGAAGGGTTTACAGACATTTCTTGGAATCTTAATCTTGAGACGTTTACTTACATGTCTGAACTTCTGTCAGGACTTCTAAAACTGAAGCCACGTCATTGTTATCGTGAATTTTATTTTTGAAAATCAAACTGTGTGACAAAGTTACCAGACATTATGTGGTTTGGAACAAGAAACCACAGAATGCAATCCTAAATATCCAGTATCTAGACATGAAGCGCTTGTTACTCCTTATTTTTCACGTTGTAATCAACGCAAATTCACAAAACTGTCTTTTTATTGATACATGGCCTCCAGAAAATGGCCACTTAGTCGCAGATCTTAACCTGAGGTTGTCGGGTATCTCCGGCACAAGCAGGACACAATGGACAACTCCCAACAAGCTGCTAAGCTGGCACGGCAGAACACAGAAAAATTTACACGGAAGGGGAGTGGTGGCGGCGCCGGAGAGTCCAAAATGCGGTCACAGCTCGCAAGATACTGAGCATCTAGTACTACACTGCCCTTACACCGCAATCGAGGAAGGATACGCAGGAGTGTGGTACTGCCTATCAGTGTTTGTTTGAAGATGTCAGCATTAAGGTGTAATCACAATACGAAACCAAGTAGCATACAGAACAGGATAGATAAGGGTCCATATTTTATCTATATTATATCTCTTGATGTGAGAAGACTCTTGGAGGATAAAAAGTTTGTAATACATGTAGACTACAAATATATAAACTGACAACTTTAACAATTTTTCATGCCTTCAATTGATTCTTATACGTTGTTCTCCGTTTTACAATTCTAAAAATGCAATAGGACGTATATTATAAATTCCACTTTCAATTTGTGAGATCAATGCTAACGTTACTCATTTCAAACTTGTCAGCAAAGAAAAGAATACATGTATATAAGCAATTTGCATTTTAGAGCTTATCAAAGTACCTTCAATTTTTACAGTCAGAGAAATAATATTTATTGCTCCTTTTTCTTTTTATCTGATTTTCGTTTTCCTGCTGCTTCTTTACCATCAACAGCATACTTCTGGGTTAGCTTTTTCATACCAGACTCAGCCGATTGTCTAGTCTCGCTGTCAGCTAGAGGCCAATCATGCACCTTTCCATTTGCATTCCCAGTAGTTGACTGTTCTTGATCAATTATTACCGAGGGTGCTCTGTAGTACTGTCGTGCATCCTTCGATACGGTTCCTGTTAAGATGTTCTGAAGGAGAGTAATGTCATGTTCATTGCCTTCCTTCGATGCGAGGACAAGTTTGCCTTGGAGAAGCTCATTGCATCTTTGTTCCAATACCCCAAGATATCGAAGCAAGTTATCGTTAGTAATTTCTGAATCGCCTAATGTGTCAGAAATCGTGGTCAAGTCACACCCGACCCTCGTAAACATCTCTCCTATCTTGGACTTCAATTTTTCGAAGAGCTTCTTGTCGTCCTTGTGCATTTTAATGAACAGCTCACAACTTCCTGTGGCTTTCTCCAATTTTTCTTGTATCTCGCGCAAAATGACTTTCCTTTCTTTTCCCATGGCTACGTCACCCTTTTCAATCAACAACTTGTCTTTCTTAAGGCTCTCTATCTGTTCTTCCAGCACTTGTCTTTGGATATTTTGATCATTAACGTAGTTGAAGAGGGCAAAGTTTTGATCTTCGGTTTTAACAAACTTATTTACGACGTCATCAATATCTGTTAAACCACTCACGTCGCCAAGGCGGTTGAATATTTCCTCGTATCTGACGTAGAAAAAAATATATGGTCAAGATAATAATAAGGATGATTCGTTAACGAGTTCTGTAGGATGCTAATTATTTGCCTTTTGAGTCAATTAGATATTCAACAGCTTGTCTATCCTGCTTTTAAGCTTGGGACAGCTATTTCGTTGGTAATGATCATCCGCTATTTATACTGTAAAACAATTTGCATCGAAATCCAATTGATTTTAAAACATGACTCGTCCTAACTTTTTAAAATGTAAATAAAATTGATACTCTCTGATTGGTTCAGTTTGTTGGAAGAAACATTGTTTGCCTTAGAAATCTTTTGAATCTATGACTAACTTGCCTTAGTGACTTAAGTTCCTTAATACTGCTGTCACTCCTTTAGTTATTGATGCTACTAATGCTAACGATAGCTGTAGTGGTAGTAATACTAGTAATACTAGAAGTAGTAGTAATAGTAGTAGTAGTAGTAGTAGTAGTAGTAGCAATAGTAGCAGTAGTAGTAGTAGTAGTAGTAATAGTAGTAGTAGTAGTAGTAGTAATAGTAGTAGTAGCAGTAGTAGTAGTAGTAGTAGTAGTAGTAGTAGTAGTAGTAGTAGTAGTAGTAGTAGTAGT
>JAAAKL020009396.1:0-15128 GCA_010016065.2 Carybdea cf. marsupialis auct. non (Linnaeus, 1758)
TATCTGGGTTGTGGTTTCTTGCCGGGGGGCCCTGCGGGGGGGGGGGGGGGTGGGTGTGGGTGTGTGTGTGGGTGTGGGGGGGGGGGGGGGGAATGGTGCATTTTTGCCTATGCAAGGGGGGAATTGAGTGAAAAAGGTTGAGAAACACTGCCTTATACGATTAATCAGATCTGGGAAGTTTTCAAACATCTGTAAATCACATATAAGTTGCAGTGATTAGGCTAGTCCCGCGTGGTGGAGTATGATTGAGCTGCAGTATCGTGGACTCTTTGTGAAGAAAACCGTTTAGGACGAGGCTAAAATGCAACGTGGTCCAAAGCCGAAGATGGTTTGGAATAGTATGGGAAGGTTTTGTGATAGAAGCTCGGCAAATACTTCGTAGTTACACTACTGTAACCGCTGCCCATCAAGAGAAAACACTATATGTAAGGGCTGTATGGTGACATAGAAGCAATAATATCTGGACGGTGAAAAATCGTGGGACCACGGGGAATCGAACCCACGGTCTCCGAGGCGGCGAAACATCGACGCTTCTCCACCAAGCTACGGTCCCTTACAAACGAGAGAGAGAAATTTGAGGTGTCAATTGTTTGATACTGCGTCATTACAGGAGCAATGTATTGGTAGATCGATAGTAGATCGATAGTTACTTTATACGGAGCTCTAGCTCAATATGAGATGGACAAGATATTTGTTGAAGATTCCAACCTTGTATGTTCACTTGGGCTCGACTGTAGGCATTTCAGATGAAGGGTATTTCACATCTCTCCAAGTTTTTTATCATTTTGCACATCATCATCTCTTGTGCGCCCGATAGACAGAAAAAGGCGTGCCATAATAAAGATGGCTGGTTTAAAGGTATAAAAATAGGGAAAAGGAAAATGAAGAGAAGCTAATTAGTAAAGTTATCTGCTGTGAAGGAGTGACGAATGATTTGGTCTACCAAGAGTATACTTACTAATTCGCTCCCAAATGTGCGTGCAGACTTAAATAGCTTCTTTGTAAGAAAACATAAAGATGCTGCTTTGATCTACAAAGCAGTCTATTTACTCTATCAATACACGAGTGAAATAATCCGGGAAGCAGTAGCGGGCTTGCAAATGTGAAATCTATGCTCTCGGCGGTGTGTGCATCTTGGCTTTTCTCCTAAGCCTACGATATACTATTAGAACCAATGAACTTATCCCGAGGTCCCGCAAAATGAACGAACTAGTCCAGAATGAGGAGACGCTTATAATGGAAGTTCTTCGGGTCAAACTGCCACTGGCAACATATTGCGGTACTGCGACAGTCATATAGTTCCTACTTCCTTCTGAGGACGAGATCACCCTGTGGTAACCTGCGTTTCAGACGAAAACAAGGAAAGGAGTTGTTATTGTCTGTTAAGGAGGCTAGTTTGGTCGTTGTATTTAACATGAAGACGACGTACCTACGGCGCCTTGTTAAGAACGATTAATGACCTGACCTCTATTTAGTTTTGGAGGCCTTTGGAAAGAACCTTAGAGTTTTACCCTAAAGATAAAAATGTATAGAGATATCCCTTTTAATTGTTTAACATCAAGGGAAAAAATCAATTTCAATCGAATGCAAGTAACGATCACATTCATTTTATTAGATTGATCACTATTTTCCATTATGTTTCATACTCTAGGCAGAGGGAAAGTGATGACGTTACAAAACAACAGTTTTTGGAAATTTGACTCATGCCTAAAGGCGACCCTGGAATATGTTATTTCCCAAAATACCCGACCGGTGGTGCATATAATATTTAAAGTAAAGGCGTCCGAATTTCAAAAATCTGTGGTCAAAACTCTATTGATATTCCTTGGGTCTTTACGTTAAGAACCATTATCAAGTAACAAGCTTTAAAACTTTGAAAGTTGAGAGATTTAAAGCTTTGAAAGTTGCTATCTTGATGTTGGGAAAGGGCATCACTCTAAATTTTGGCCATTGAAGTTCGTGCTAAAAGGGCAACATGAAAATGGAGTATTTTTTCCATAATTTAAACATTTTAAAATCGCGACTTCATAATTTCCCTGGGCATTACAGAGCGTAGGGGATGTGATGTGCACAGAATCGCATGTCCTGAGTCACAGCATGGTGAAGTAGGGTGAACAACTACTTTCCTCGCCCCCTTTCTTCTTCTCTGTCTATCTTCAGGTACCTATTTTAGTGCTTGGTTTGCAGTAGGAAGTTTCAGATTGATGGCAGAGGGCTGACTCGAACCATGAACCGTCTGCTTGCTAGACCAGCTTTCTACCGACTGAGTTAACTTACCTTCCTTCTGCTCTGTTACGGAGTTTACATTTTATGTAGGCCTTTGTTAGAGACTTCGCTTAAATAGAAGTTTAATTCAGTAGTAGTTCCAGTCAGTCAAGGAGGAGGCAGTTGTTTCCTATTGTTTAGGTACTTTTTGAGCTAAAGCAAGACTAGTAACGCTTTAATCGTACCATTTTTTCGACATTCATGATCTGTTCAATTGCTTTCACAGTTTATTTGGGTTTTTTTGGGCCTTGAATATAACCTTTGCTTACCTTTCTCGTATTTACTGTTTGTGAGAATGACATTTCATTGGCCCACAGCGCCATAAACAATCGTATTTTCTGGGCTCTGCAAATCATATCATTTGAATCATATAATTTTAATCATCAAATGCACAAAGGTGTACAAGTTTAGCAAAAAACACACTATTGCCCCATCGTATAATAAATGCAGTTAACATCCTTTGAATTCCGCAGAGAATGAAAAAATTTGCTCCAATCAGGGAGAGTTCGAATTAAAGTGTATCTCCATTGATCAGATATTATATTTTGTTCATTATATTTCAAGGAATCAAACTGTCACGTTAGTTTTGGTCTCACGAAAAGTTTGTCATAGCTATACGTGATCCTTTAACGAATTTTTCCATAACGAGGCTTTTTTTGACGTCACGAGGAACCAATAACGTCAGGGAAGGTCATTTGTTGATGCCGAAAAATGCAATACGAGGCAAACATTTCGTCGGCCCGCAGTGCAGTTTTGAGCTCTTTTGCACTGTTTTACGTGAGGTACGGCAAAAAGAAAAGACAGAGGCTTTTCAGGTTAGTACAATAAACAAAGTGCCAGCAAATTTCTGACCACTGGAGGTACAATCTGCCGATAAGCCAGATTTTAACGACTACAAATTTTGCTCGAGATATCAGAAATTTCAATAAAAAGCATTCGAGTCAGCGTAGATCTATGTTTATTGTATCACTTTGATGATTTATTACAAGATCGAAATATTCGAATTCGTACTAAAAGCACGATCTTAGGAGCATGATAGTGCTATTTGTAATGATTAGAAACGTTTTCTGAACAACTTTCAAAGAGGAGCAATAGTATTTTTGTAAGTAGATCATGCTTTGAGAAAATGCGATGGTGCAGTGCCACTAGTGAAGACCCTTACAAAGAAGAGGGAAACGGAGACCCTTCAAATATGAACGCTACACTTGTGGGGTTAAAGAGATTGGACAGAGCGATGATTCATGGTGGTAAGGCAGGGACGGCGCCATGAATATTAATCGGGGGGGGGGGCTAAAAAGGTATTTTAGTGATGAAGGAGGACCCTTCATTTTTAGGTCCGACGCGCCAGAAAATATTTGAAATTATGGCTTCTAGAATGGCTAAATTGAGACATCCGCAGAGGTTAATATAGTAGGGTAGTACAGCACTTGGCATCTTTCCACATACCACCCACCACCTCATTCAGAGACAGAATCCCCCACCACCTCTTCTACAGGATTAGGGTTAGGGCTAGGGTTAGGGTTAGGGCTCCACTAAGGGCTAGGGCTACGATTCGGATTAGGGTTAGGTGGTGAGGTTATTTTTTTCAGTGCAGCTTCGAACAATAGTGGTGGGTGTATCTGGAAAAGTACGGAGAGGTTTAGTTTGTAATTGCCGGAAACTGGCAATGCTATCTGGTTATAAAGATCCAAGATAAAAGAAAAACTATGATCATTTTTATACATATCAATATTACGAAAACCTGTAACTTAAAATCGACCGAAAAGAAACTTTGTGCTGTCGTTCTTGCTGGCAAACTCATTTGCAACATCTTTAAGATTCAAATCGTCAGAAAAGTTTTCATGCGAATGTAAAATTGCCAATGAAGTAAATCTCTCGGCTAACAATTTAGAACGTGTTTTTATTCTTCGCACAAGTGAAAGGGATCGTTCTGCAGTAGCGGTGGTTGCTGGATTCACTAACAGTAGCTTGCAAATCGTGTTGATGTTTGGAATAAGCGATCGTTGCTGTTGTAAAACCTATTTCTTAATCTATGCTACTTGATCTTTCAAGAGAAAAACACGCCCTTTTTTCATTTTCCATTAAAAACCAGAAAACAAAAAAGAGAAAATTAAAGAAGACCGACTCACATTGGAAAAAGACATTAAAAGCACATGGTCAGCAATGAGAATTTCTGGTCAAGTTTGTTTATGTATTGTATTATGTAACCTTTTTTATATATCTAGTGCATACATATTATGTCCCAAGTGTGAAAAGAACAGATGTGCATGTGATAGAAACGTATACCCAACATAACAGCAGAACAGTGGCTGTTTTGGAGGGTGCGGGGCCTTGGGCCGAAAAACGTTTGCAGGGCCCTGTGACGTCATGAATTGCAGTAGAGTTCAGGCACTATCGTCCTGCAGAAGTTCCTGAGATACTGTATTGCCTCCAATAGTTACAGTTTCAAATTATCACTTACTCCCACCAGAGTAATATGTGCAGATAAACACATACTATCTTCTCAGCATTTAATACCGGGGCCCCTGGAGGTGCGGGGCCTCGGGCCGTGGCCCTGTCGGCCTCCCCCTAAAACCGCCACTGCACAAGAAATAGCCCTTACTTGGCAAAAAGTGGGGGCTATAGCCTCCCTAGCCCCGTAGTGGCGCCGAGCCTGTAAGGTCAAGAGTGGGAGTGGAGTTAAGCCGAGTGTGTAGGAGAAATGAAGGCTCTCACAACATAATGATCATTTTCTATCATCTATTTCTATGAAAACCGCACTTGGTTACCTCTTCAACCAACTGATACAAACCAAACAATCAGCATCAACAGCACATGGCGATGTGCCTTCTTATTGGCAAAAAAAGTGCTCTCAGTTCCAATGCTGATTCGGAACAGAGTGAGAAGTGGAGGGAAAGAGAACTGAGATGATATGATCATGAACACCAGAGGGGTGTGAAATACGGTCGGTGTTAAGATACGAAAACTCTGCAAGAGTAGGCAAAGCAAAAGGTCTGATAAAAAAGATAATAAAAACTGCATAAAGCATGTGATTTCAACAGAGAAATATGGTTCTATCAGCACTCCTATCCAAAGCGAATTAATCATGAAAAGAAAGAGATAGAAAGATAATGAAGAAGAAAAAAATGTGGTAGGGTCGTTGTGGCAAGCCCTCCGCTTATCATGGTCACCTATATTGACGAGTCACCACGTTGTTTGTGATGAAAAGTTAAGACAGCGACCGTACAGCGGTCTTAACTCTCGAGCGCTGATTTACATGAGGTACCGACCGGATTCTGTGAATAATATCTGCTTCTGACTCACCTTGATCTTCTCAAAAAAAAATTCATCTATTCCAACTCAATATTATCTTTTTACCCTAGGGTCTCATATAGTTGTCTAATACGTAATCCCTTTCTTTGAGGGATCACAGCAGGCAGTGGAAGACAATATGTCTTTTGACAGCAACACAATCGATTCAGATTGCACAATGAATCAAACAAGCGTGTATCCGTTGTTTTATTTCTAGCATAAAGTGAAACAATGACTTTCCTTTCTTAAAGTGGTGTTAGCCAGTAAAATCTAAAACAGTCGTAAAGTGAATACCTCCTTATGAAAAGAAAATCCTTACGTTTTAACTATTTGTAGTTTTCTATTATCAAACCTAAGGCCACATTGTAAGGGCGGTCATAGTTCATCAAATGCTTGTATTTACATGCAAATTTTCATTCCCCTGCGTCTTGTCAAGAAGGATGAATTTGGGAAATCTGAAACAGAGGTAAATGATGAAAAAACGGAAAGGTTTGGATTTTGGACTATTCACGGGTCATAACGTATTATTAGATAATAGTCAACAGTTTTTAAGATACATAGGCCTACATGGAGTTTAGCCTGCAGCCTCGTTCTCGAATCGATCTGTGGACGCGAGGCTTCAACATTTCACAACCTTTTTGTTCTCGACCAAATCCTTCGGTTTACAGATTTCGGGTTGGAATTAAGAAAATATGCACGACGCAGGCAATGGCTGGAGAATATGGGAATCAGAGCAGGCCTGGGAGGGACTTATGACGCTCAATTTTCGGGGACCAATCTATTCTTTACAACTGACTTATATATCTTCCCAGGAAAAGACGAGATGGGAAGAAAGCCCCTGGCTTAACGGAGCTTATTAAATAGAACGGTTGGCAAATACTACTCAAAGAGGAGCTTGCGTCAAAACTGGGTTATCTTTATATTAGATGATTATGCAAAACCAAAGTCGTGTAAACAAATCAATATGATGAGTTTTCTAAGAATGTCGACTCCTTCACCTTCTCCAATTTCAGATAAAGGAACCCGAAAAATGGATATTAAAAATCTATCCATGAACTTTCCCCAGATTTTTTGACAACTGAATGCTCGGAAGGGAACCTTTCCTCATGTTAAACCAAGGTCAAGAAATGTCATATACTTCCGGTATTTAATCTATAGATTAAACAGAGATCTCTCAAAACTTTTTTGTTTTAACACAGATCCCGAACATGTAATGTCGTAAGAGGGTTAAACCCTGCGAAAACTACAATTGAAAAAGTTTTTATATAATTTACGTAACAAAATAACGTTTTATTGCCTGAATGAGTTCCTATAGGCCTACGATTTATTCGGAGGGGTTGATAAGAAGTAATCAGAACCTTGTTTTCACAATCTTCTATACTTTCTATACTAGAGTTTGATTGAAATTCTCTACATCCTGTGGGACAGAGTGTTGATTCTACATAAAATTGCTTCTACTTTAGAAAATAGAGTGATCTTAGTTGTTAGAACACCAGATGATTATAAATTCATGACTGCAAGCTGCCTACCGTTTGATAGTGCTCGCGCTCAGGATCACACAGCCCTGGGATCATCAGCCAGCACGCTTCCGAAGGTGCGCTACCTCAATTATAAGCATTTAACGGGTGCATGCAACTACCTTGCCAAACAGTCATCTTCACGTACAAGTACACATGTGTGAGCACGTAGTCTACCTTCCATGTGGGAGAAAGTTTTGAAATAGTGCCTCAGAGGAGCGATTGTTTTATGTATCAAAAATCAATCAGGAAGGATACTGGGCTTAATGCAGTACAAAATGAATACCAATTATGGCTGAGAGACTCTTAACTTGATACATCATCTCTACGAGGTGTACTTCATTTCCGGACATAGAGAATTTATGAATAAGACTAAATCTTAACTTGAAGAGTAGCTTTCCATGTTTTGTGCGCATGAAATCAGGTGATAAAAACTCGGAGAAAGTGCAGCGGGACCCAATGAACACTAATTGAGAAGTAGTTCTTTTCATAGTTGCTGGTAGTTGCTAGAACCGCATATAGGGATCGTTGATCACAAAGTCGACCCTCTTAAGCTACATACGTAGTATCTCCGCAGTCTATGGCACTGATGTGATCAAGAGGATAGAAAGTACAGCAATCATAAAGTCGCAAGTTTGTTTTACATGGTGGTTCACGCTGTCAGATACCATTTCTCGCCAAACAAGTCAGATCGTCAGTTTATCTGGATAGACCCAGTGATAACTGCTTCTCATGAGGGCATGGGTGTCCCTGCACTCCGTAGAAATGCCACTTGCAGTGCTTTGGTCAAACAGTCCACGCAATGCATATTTAGTTGAACCAACGAAGGAGAGTGCAACTCATGACCTAATCACTCAGAAATATTTGCCTCCTTTTGTATTTGCAACTTCTTTACGCTCATCTTCAAAACCATTGATTTGAGCCCCTTTCTTGCGCACACTAAAAGGAGCAAAAGTGTGAAAAATATCCCTTCTGAGCAGACCTTATGTCTTCCAACTAGGATAGCCGACAATTCTTGACCCTTTGTCATGAAACACGAGTAGGCGTGAAGCGAAGGGGATGCAATTGTATCGCTTCGGGGTCACCAATGTACAGCAGATAGAGTATAAGTCCATGAGCAAAACTGAAAACCTATTCAATTATCAATGATAATAAATTGAACATAATCAGTTCACTTTTTTTGTCACTGAAATCAGGATAAAACTTTAGTTTAGTTGCGACAGAAGTGTCAGAGTACAATCAGAAACCAGTCTAATCAGCAGAGATAACAAAGGTGAATGAGGATTGACTAATATCCAAAGCTAATCACAGACTTTTCGCTATTAAACATAAAATCGCCCAAGATGTCCAATTTCGAATGTTATGTTTAGCCATGACATTTCTAGTTTTTAATCCTACAGAACCTTTCATATGGCAAGTGTACATTTTTATCCTATTCAAAAGTTCAGACGTCAAATTTATGAAGGCGCGCGGGCGCGAAGGCGCACCACTTAGCACACTCTGTTCAGGAACTGACATGTATCACTGGTTGTAGTTCCCAGTCTGACGTGATTGAGCTACATTGACACCTTCTCAGAGGGCGCCGAATTTTGATATTGAATGGCGAACAAGAATTAGCAAGTATCTTACTTACTAGAGGTATTTTGTGATGATAGAATTGGTAGAACTGATTAAAATGCAGTGTCAGCAATATTTCTTTATTCGTGAGAAACCTGAGAGGCAAATACACAGTGAATTTCTAGACATACCATTTAAACCAATTTCTTTACTACATGGACAAGAACTCTTATCGAAGCTAGACTATCCAAATGATGTAAATTATGTAACTGCACTTACTTGATTGATCGTATGAATCCTTCCTGAAAGCTTCCTTCATCTGTGAACATTGCTGTCTAGGTTTAACAAATGTGAATTCACCATTCAACGTAATATTCAAGTTTTGTACCACAAGCTAGAGGTTGTAATTTTATTAAAGTAAAACGGGAACATACTGCCGTGCGAAGGAGACAGAGACTGAGCAAACAGACAAAGCTTCAGCCTTGAGATTCCACTCAAGTGCACGTCATGTTCTTCAAGTAGAAGACAAAGTAACCAGTAGTGGACTGGCAATCTAGGAAAAGTGTACGAAATGAGGAAGAGTCAGGACTTCTGCTGTAGATGCTTTTACCTAAATTTTACTCTTATCGTGCTATTTCGAATGATATTCTTTTCGTATGGCAGGGTGTGGAAGCCCTCTAAAAGGTGGGGGGAGGGGGAAAATTTATCAAGAACCCCCTGTTTGGGGACATTAAAACTTGTAAAGATTGCAGCAGCAATTATCGCTCATTCTATTTAAAGCAAGAGGAACCTAAACAATACCCTTATATCTGCTGCCAATCTTCCTTTCAATAGCAACAAGCGAAGCCTTACAGGCAAGGTCCATGGCTTTACGCTACCGGAAAGTTATCTAAAGACAGACCACATTTTTAACGCCAGCATTCGCCAAATCTTGAGATCGGCTTTTCGGAGAAGGGGAAGGGGTATATGTACCTCAGTCTCCCGAGATCACGACACTTTGTGCCAAGTTTTTTGGTCAAACGACGATACACGATATTTACATGTTTACTTTGCATCTTCTCAGTTTTAGACAATGTGCACCTGACATTATTCAATGCCTGCTTGCTTGATAAATTGTAGCAGAAAAATCAGTTTAGGTAAATACTGACATTCACACCTTTCTAAGATCAAATGACTTTAACTTTAAAAAAAAACCATCTCAGAATCATGCCACTATCCCGGAGGCATTGTGCACTGCTCTGTCATCTGCTCTCGTTAAGTAGAAAAATTATATCGAGAGATAGGAGACTGAGAGAGAGAGGGGGGACTGCAAGCATGAATAGAATGCCATCTGAAACGTAGCCCCATTTCTAATAGTGGCTTTGGTCTTGAACAGGGTAAAAAAAAATTTCAAGCAGAAAAGTACGTTATCCTCACGAGAAGGTAATCCTTTTGTTGAAGATGCGTGACGCCATGTCTATAATATGCTCCACCGTCTCTTTGCATCAGTAGTAACTAATTTTTCAGTTTTGATTTAACTTCTGATGATGTTTTAATATTTACATCTAATCATTTTTCACTTAATGTTTATGTGGGTGGGAACAACAAGGTGATTTCGTAACGTTGTCACGTACCGGAAGCTTTAACTTCAGCGATTTCTTTCTTGGTAGACTGGGCTCCAATCGTTTGTGTTGAGAGCCTATTGTTTTCACTTCCGACTGGACGGCAACCAATTTTTCTCAAACGGGTCGGTGAATGTCTTGTAACGAGAAGACCCGAAGACGATCTCTTAGAAACAAGAAAGAAGTTCAGCTGATTTCCCGGCTACAGAAGGACTTTCTGCTGTAGTATATATGGATTGCATGCAAGAGGTTTTACTGGATGCTTCACTTGCCTGTGATTGCGATCAAAGATAGAATATAGTCCATGAGTAAGTTGTCGGAGCAGAGTCAACCTCCGTTTCCGTAATTCCTTGCTTCCCACGAGACCGAAGGTTTTAGCATCACATCGAAGGAGAATTTTTTCGTCGATGATACGGAAGTTTCATAAGGAGTATTAGGGGTTAGACCACAATGTTGGATAATTGCATATACTGACGTGTTTTGAATTTGTCAGCTGTTTGATTCACCTCTCTGAAGAACTCCTGCATCCTAAGCGAATCTCTGGCTCATGGTGTGAACAGATTCAATATTCCATGAGCAAAGAGCGAACCATGGTAAGTATTTAGCTTCATTTGACTATTTATATGTTTTTTATAGGTTACCAAGTTACTCATGCTGTCTAGTGGACCCCTCTTGAGCGATCTGTTATTAAAATTTAAAGGGACCCTATCGTTGTAATAGCTTTTCTGTTAAGGTTTGTGTTCATCACCTTTCAATACTCAAGCTGGTCGCACAACCTTTTGGACGATCACAGTTGAAATTGCATATTCGAAGCAGCCGAGACATGGGCTTGGCCTGTACGATTCTCGCAACATAAATCCATCTAGAACTAGATGGAGTATGCTGACATTTAACCTAGAAATACTAAACTGCATCCAGGATTATTACTGTTTGTCACACTGTAATATTCTGGCTTGTGATGCTCATCCAACTGTTGATCAGCCTATTAATTTAGTAATCCCGTCTGTTTCCCATCACAACCGTCCTGTGATTACTTTGACTCCAAAGTTGTATTGATATTTCGTTCGCACTTCCTTATCGAGTAGTTCAGCTTGCTGAATCTTCTCTTCAGAGTTGAGAATGGTAGCCACTCGCGAAACGTAAAGGCTTATACTATACTGTAAAAATGCCAGATACTATCTACATGAAGCTGTTTTACTTGTGTGAGATCATATACTTATTGCCTTATGATAACCTCTTGTTGCTCTATCACATTTCGCCCCCATTTCATATTGGTAAAGTTAAGGCCTTCAATTCCTGTTTTGCAACAAGTAGTTTCATTTGATTATGCAAAACAACATGATCGTATAGGCCTAGCTATTTTGTACTAAAACTGCATCTTGGAATTGTTGATGTGCTGTAGTTTGAGCTCTTCCATTTTATCAATCTCTGAGAAACTGAAAAAAGAGCATTTATTTATGCATAAATTTGCTTTTAACATGATTAAGTATACTGACAGACGTCGGCAGTAGCCGGTTTCCCAAAATTTCGTAAGGTCACATCTCCCATATTTTAAAGTTCTATGCTTCATCAGTTGTAGAGATGGAAATAGGGCTTCCGTCCTTTAGTCTAGAAAGTTGGAAATATTATTGCCATGTGCATGAAATTTAGAGGTAGAGTTTAAAGACAGATAAGTAGTCATGTCAGCAGCTGCTACAGTGACGCTTGGGATGTAAACAATTATGAATGGTGGAGTGACTGCGTTTGTGAACCTAACAGAAACTAAAATTGTATTCTGCTCTTTAAACATGTTAATAAATTATGGTCTTGCAGGTCTGCTACTTTCCTAAATTTAGCTTTAACATCCATTAAATAGGTAGCCATTACTCCACTAAGACATTGCGTAAAGTATGTTGCTTTCGCGATTACCAAAGTTTTGAAAGGCCCTGAAACTGTCCGCACACCACAGTAGGTCGGTGCTATCACCTTCACTTGTACTACCATACTAGGATTAGCTTTACAGCTCAAGCAACATTGACACTTATATTACTAAGTGAAACAATTGTTGTCATTTTAGAGGTTTCGAACGAGAGATTGATTTTGTAGCTATGCAATTAGCATGTTGCTGCAGCGGTTTGAGGGAGCTTCCCTTCCTTTTAATTAGTATGAATTAAAATTATGTAAATAAAAAGCTTTAGATTGAGAAGGAATATATTTGCACGGGGAACAATGAGGTGGTTATACATAATGATTATTGAAGGGGGTGGGAGAGGACAGGGAAGGTTAGTGTAATTTTTTGTTTTCCGTAGCGATTTACTAGCCCATGTGTTAACATGAACCTTCCTACTTTCAGTGGTATTTCTTAAACATTTTTCAGTATACCGGTGTTCATTTGCATGGTCCTATTTGTCCACACGTAGTGATATAATTTGATGAGAAACATTATTACTTGTTAGTTGTACCAGTAAATTTGGAATGATTTTGGGGGTAAAGGGGGAGGGTAGGTCAACTTACCGTTTTGTAAGGCATTGGATTTAGAGTGGGTAAGCTTGATACAGGGTGGATAGCATTAAAAAAACTGCCTTTGCTGGAAGAGTTGGATACATGCACTAGCCAGTAGTCAGACATGTGGTATGAATAATGAAACTCTGCTAAGAACAATAGAGGTGCACAAAAGATCTCCTTCTACCCAGTGTCTTATTGGACTTGTAATAGAAAAACCTGCTTTCTCAGCTGGTTGACAGTTTTGAACCCATGTTTTTACATACCTGCAAAGTCTTTGTATTAAGGCGTGATTGCTTTTGTGGGAGTGGTTGAAGCATTACAGGACAACAATGCAAAATCACATCAAGTACTTTATTTATATTCCATGTGTGTCATCTAGTCACTGATATATCTGAGGAAATAATGCTTGCTTTGCATCGACGCTTAATACTATTAAAATTGATTTCTATTCCAGCACTACTGTGTGTATCACAAGTTGAGAGATGACACTCAGACGTGGCCAAGTGCAGGCTTGTTAAGGTCTCCACCGAATCTTGTTGAATTCTGCCAGTTTTCCTTAGCACCATTGTGTGTCATGATGTAAATTTTGTTAAACCCGTAGCCTTGATAATCAGCATCAAAGAATTATGATATGTATGACATTGTAATGTTGTTGATTAGATATCATTTTAACATTTTTGATTGTTTGATATTTGTAGCAGACTTGACATAAGATACTTTCTTAAGCCATGCTCTTCTGCTGAGACAGTTCCATGCTATTTTAAGATTTATAAGGAAAGACATTTTGCCACAAACCAGACTCTGTAAATATGTTTTAAAGATCTGATTCTGAAGGTACATTTGATTTAGAATATAAAACAATAATCAGTAAGTTAGACTGAGACAGAATCTAGTAAATGGCAAAAATATATCTTGTTGCAGTGTAAACGAAATTACTTCAAATCCAAGAACAGAATGCATGGGATGCACTAGCAGTGCAAGTGCAAAAGATATGTAAGAGTATGGAAAGATTGCTACCTACAAGGACCTGTTGGTGGATGTCACAGCCGTGATACACATGAACATTCTCCTATGAACTTATTATTTAGCCTCCCTTTAAAGTGACATTCTGATCCCTGGCCATAATGTTTGTTGCATGTGTTGTGAAGTGTAAGCACAACTCTGACATGCCTTACACAAAAACTGGGCCACTAAAGGCAACTTGAAGTTCAACCTACACATCTTAATGCAACTTCATAAAACAAGAGCTTACATCAAGCACAGCACCATTATGTAAATGTAAAATGGATCTAAATTGACTTCAACTTAGTCTTAGACTTCTCAAACCTGTATGATGCATAGAGTGTTGTTGAATTGATTATAATCTACAAGGGGTATAGATTATTATACATTGATACTTTCGATGGAACTCAACTAAATGAATAATCATTTGAAGAAAAAATGCTATATAAAAGTGCTATAGAAACAAATTCATGTATAAATAGTACCTCTTTCATCCCTCTAGTTTTGACATTTCTGTCTGCACATGAATAAATATAACTAAATGTTCATCATGATGTTGAGATGATTATGTGTTCTGCCAGACTTTAATTTAGTAAAAACAATAAAGAAATATCATTTCACAGATTCATTAGGAGTTTAAATGAATTCTTCAGTGAAATATGGTCATAGTCGAGAATTAGTAACAGTAGAGTATTAAAAGTTGTTGTGGTCATCAGGAAATAGGCAGGCCCATGGGGCTTCAGAAATGGTGATCTAGTCATACTTACCATTTTGTTCCTGATACTTATTATGTGGTGTCTAGTTGTACTATTCTCAACATTTTGGTATAATAGCAACATCACAGGCTGTGTAAAATTTTGACATGGATTCTGGAAGTGGGAGTAGAGAATTGGAACAATATTTGCCATGTGTAGATTACGGCGTTGCACTGGTTTTCTTGCATTGACAGGAAATTATAAGTTGAGGCTTTACAAATAGCCTCGTACACTTGTGTTAAAGTATATGTACTGTAATATATATCATCATGTAATGTTAGGAAGAGCTATTTGCACTGACAGATGAGAGGTAAAAATTTGTGAAGTTGTAGGTTGTAAAGAAAATCACTTTGAAATGTGCATCAAATACAAAGGTTTAACCATCCCTCATTTTATGCAACTTTGACTACTTCATTACCGTTTGTTAGGGTCTCAGGTGGAGGTAGTTTGAATCTTCTCTCTGGTCAAGAAGTAATGAATCACTGTCATCATTATCATCATCATCATCATGATCACTGTCATCATCAGTCATCATGATCACTGTCATCATCAGTCATCATGATCACTGTCATCATCATTATCATCATCATCATCATCATCATCATCATCATCATCATCATCATCATCATCATTATCATCATCATCATCATCATCAT